>VZRI01013656.1:236370-278524 GCA_013397515.1 Upupa epops | reverse complement strand
CCATGTTCTTTTTACAAATCCTACACTCTTATATGTGGCCCAATGCCAGTCGTTAAGGTGGTGCAACTTTTCTTCCCTAAGATGTCCAAGCTGACTACGATTAAAGCAATTGTGTCCTTTCCTGTGTGTAGCAGCAAAGGCAGCAGCCATCGCCCCATGCTGAGGTTCCACAGTCCCGATGTGGTTACAGGTTTCCATCATATCACATGAATTCGTAACAGTGCCCAACATACTCTTAACAAACAGGGAGGATAAACCAAAAATCAATCACAGCTCCACATAATTCTTTGATTAAGGAAAATGTCAAGCCTCCTCATTTAGCNCGTAGTTAAATTCCAAACCTTATCAAATCCTAATAAAACCGTATTCCTTTAGACTATCTACCAGAACGGAACCCTATTCCGTTTAACACTATGCCATAACAATCTCCATGTTCTTTTTACAAATCCTACACTCTTATATGTGGCCCAATGCCAGTCGTTAAGGTGGTGCAACTTTTCTTCCCTAAGATGTCCAAGCTGACTACGATTAAAGCAATTGTGTCCTTTCCTGTGTGTAGCAGCAAAGGCAGCAGCCATCGCCCCATGCTGAGGTTCCACAGTCCCGATGTGGTTACAGGTTTCCATCATATCATATGAATTTGTAACAGTGCCCAACATAACAAACAGGGAGGATAAACCAAAATCAATCACAGCTCCACATAATTCTTTGATTAAGGAAAATGTCAAGCCTCCTCATTTAGCTCTTGATTCAGGGCATAAATGACAAGTGCTGCTTGTCGGGGCATTCCTGCAGCAATCCCGGTCTCCCCATGACTGGCTGCCTCCTTTTTCACTGCAACCCAAAGTTTGTACGGGTCTGGGGGATATAAGTCTGGGTCCTGCTCAGGATCTATTCTTCCTGGATCAGAGATGGTTTCCTCATCATCATCATTTGATTTAATATACACCACGCACTACTTCTTCCCCTTTTTTGACAATGTTACTCTGATAATCGTGTTTACCATAAGACTCTTAAGTCCATAGAAGGGGTTTCCATCACCTCTTTTGGCAGGGGAGCCAAAGGCATGGAAGCCTCAGCCATCTCACCAGACAGCTTTTACTCAGAGGGCTCTACTAGCCCTTTAATCATTTTGAACAGAGTCAGGGGGTTAACAGATGTTTTGCAATCGTGTCCACTCTCCTCGCTCGATCCCACGACTTCACCCCCACTTTATCCCGTCTCAAGACCGAATATCATGACTGAGACAACACTGCTGGCTTCTTCAGAGCCCCATTTCAAAAGTAACTGGGTTTCCACCATATTCAGTACTGATTTCTGTTCCCGAGATACACTGCTCCCCAACATTCCCCATAGCTCACCTCCTGTCCTGCAGTAAGGTGATTATTTCATGTTGTGCATGAGTTGCAATGGACAAAGCACACTTGTCACAGAGTTACGTGTCTCATCTATTTTGTTCCCAGCAGCTTATCCCAGTGCCTTCTTATATGTGGTTGACTTGGCAGCTTTGCCATCGTTGCTCTGTGCTATTCTGAGCTCTGTTACCAGTGCTCTATCTCCATGGTCACTAGCTCACATGGGGTCATCGTTTGTGTGATTGAAGGCACAGACTCCAGAGATGCATCTGAATACTGTTTGTCATGTGCAAACCTCCCTTTTATACCCCCCAGCTCGTAGGCTCACATCACTGTAAATTTCCATTACATCATTATGGTTATTATGTCTGTTTTCCAGAATTCACTACAAACCAGCCCAATTATCTTAGTTGCTTCAGCTTTCTTATCTTCTGTTTTATTTATTCTTCCTGCATCTCCAAGCAGGTTGAGCTGACCTTGAACTTTCCCCATGGTTTAGCAAGTACAGCTAATTTGTCAGGCATTTGATTTCCTCCAGATTTCCCCACTCTACATTTCCTTACATTACATGAGGAAATAAAAAATATCTCCTGGAACCAATGAGTAGGGTGGAGACGTTTCAAATCCTCTACAGGAAGATAAGAATTTGTTGCTATAAAAGATGCAGATGAACCGAGAGTCCATACACTGCAAAGAAAGAATGCCCCCACAAATGTCATAGTGACAGCTCAATGAAAATTCTAATAACAATTACATTATAAAAAAATTAAAGGGAATAAAATACCCCCTTAGGGATAAAGTATTAAGAGCGATGTTTAGAACGAAACTCAAGAGTGTTTGGTTCTTCACAGCTGCCCAATGTATTCCACACAGACAGTATAGGAAGGAATTGAGGGGTGAGGATGCCTTCAGCCACTATGCACAAGATGAAGGGAAGAGGTGAGGGGAAAAGCTCACTTTCTAAATGCAAGTAGAACCGATAAATCATGGTCTAGCTGGCATGGCAAACACCAGTCCCTCTGGCAGCTTTGTAATTACTCCCTAAATGTGGTCTCAACCTTCTTGATGTGGAGATAAATAACCTTATGTGCAAAGCAATTAAAGCCTCAGGCAACACTGCCGGTAAAGCTTGGTCACTCTGTGTCACTATCCATTTGCCAGAGAGGTGTACAAGCGATACTGAGTTTATTAAACCAGAGCACTGGCTTCCACACATCAACCTGCCAGAGGCCTTCTTTAGATGGCCCTCAAACAATTGCTTCTACTCTCCAAAGCAATGAAACATCCTGGTTCAAAGGCTGAACCTGAAGTGAGTTGAAAGACCTGCTGAGCAGCATGCTATGCATTTTGCTTCTATCTGCAGCGCAGCTTTCTGCATCTTAAGTCCAATACCTAGTGGGGAACCTATGAAGGAATTATCAATCATCCTGATTGGAATCCTCCTCTTCTCAGGAGAGATCATGCTCAGCTGAAACAAGAGCTATTGCTGGCACTGTAACAAACCACTCCAAATCAGAGCTTTGCTTGCTGCATTCCTCTTTCCCTTACACGTGTGCATTTCTCTACCCTTTTCTTCAATGGTCTTATTTTCTGTGCATCTTTTGTCTCTCCAAAGCAGTACGTGCCTCCTGGTTTTTCTTGCACCTGCTGCCTACTTATATTGACAGCTCTGGAAAACAAACATAGGAAAGTCCTTGTGCAATCAAATATGTCTGGGCAAAATAGAGCTATACTGCCATACCTGCATCCTATTCATCTCTTAAGAGGAACTGGCCATCTCAGCTCAGAAGTACTGCAGCAGCCACACCTAAACAAACTCCTAGAAAAAGCACCATGCAAGGTGCAGACTAGAGCATTAGACAGGCCACGACTACCTTGCATAACCCCAGAGCAGTCATCGTAGGCCAGGCTAATAACCTGGTGGGGATTCCTCTAGCCTGTAAGTAAGGCATGGAATAGCTATTGCTGTCACAGTAAATCAAGCTCTCTCTTCTCCTGACTCCTAACAGAAGGTGCATGACTTATGTTATGTGGGACACTGGTATGGCCTGGATGGCTGTCTGCTCCTCTCAGACTGTACAGCTCCAACTTATTTGAGAGTGAGATAGGTTCAGATTTCAAGCAAAATAAATACAATCCAAATATTTCAGGTTTTTTTACATTTTTTTCTTCTCCTTTGGTTTCAAACTACCTCCAAAATAAAACCAGTCAGCACAACAGCCATTTCACAAACCATTCTTACTGGCAAATAGATCTTTTCCTTGGAACCAGGTTTGTTAAGACAGAACTTGAAACTGTCTCTTGATAAAAAGCAATAGTCTTTTAAAATCAATGCTGATTAATGATCAAAAATGCTACTAGACGGCACAACTCTTTTTGTTACTGCATGTTAGGGGGTAGAGAAGAAAAAACCCACCAGTGTGTAACACCCTCTCTGTTCCCTTCTCCTTTTCTTTCCAGTTTGTAATGATCGGTTAAGCACCACCAGAAGTGGGGAGGACATTCTCAGGGAAGTGGGAAAATCTTTTTAGGTCTATTTTTAAGTTCATTTTTGAGCAGATTTTCTGACTTTATGATTAGAAATTATTTCTGAGCGGGAGTTCTCAGCTCTATGGTTGGACATTGTTTTGCACGGGAAACCTGTTCAGCTCTGGGATTGGTTTACCGCAGCTATTTCCAGGGGTTTATTTGGGCTGGTTTAGCCTTCCTCACCACCACACTTCATCCCTTAGGACTTTTGCAGATACCCTGCTGTTCGCCGTTGACTTCTGCTTCCACACCACCCTGGAGCTGCTGGCTTTGGACGCCCTACTCTGGCTGCTTCTCCTCTGCTGTTTGCTACCACAGACCTTCCTGCTGCTGTTCTTTCCGCGTAAGACCCCCTTGTTCCCAGATTTTGCCATGCCCTGTTGGAGCTACTCCCCGTGGAAACGCTTTGCGGCTTTTCGCTACCACTTCACTGCAGCCACTTTTCCCCATGGACCCCCTTGGTGCTCTTCCTGGGATTTCATCCAGGCTCCAGCACTCTACCTGCTGCATCTGACATTGGCCCTGCTGGATTACCCGTCAGGTTTTGAGGAGGGGTGGGTTTTGGTATAGAGTGTGGGTTTTGGGGAGGGGATTACCTTTGTTTTGCTAGCGTTGTTATTTAATAAGCCTTCTTGTATAAAGTTATTTACTTTTTCACTTGCATTCTGGGTGTCAGACCTTTTTTTGTTGCATAAATTGGGAGGAGGAGAATTTGTAACCAAGTCTTCTCTGCCCCCCAGATTTGTTCCAAACCAGGACACTACATCCACGCGATCCTCCACACTACCTAGGGTACAAATACAGCTCAATTCTAGTTTGGGTCATTTCACTCTTTCTAGCAAAGTAACTCATACTTTACAATGTGTAAGATGTAAACTGCTGTCCAATAAATCCTGGCTCCTTCTGCAGAGGTGATTGTTTCAGAGATCAGAGGAAAGGAAGCTTGTTTGTAAACCAGCTCAAGATTATTCAAGACAATCATGACAATGTAATGTAAGAATTAAGAATTATAATAGTAATCATAATAATAATGATAATGAATATTTCTCTTCCCACTGCAATGAACCCATCTGGAAGGCCTCAGCATGAGGCTTCAAAAGTGTCCAAAACTGTGATTAGAGAGAAATTCATTTCAGCAGGAAGGTGGAAGCTCAGAATGCCAAAGACAGAAAAAAGGAAGAGAAAAATCCTTTCTAGTTTTGGCCAACAGACCTAATCGGAAATTCTTTTGAAATGTTATTTTCTGGAAGAGAGCTCAGTTAGCAGTATTCTGCAAATGCACAGCCCACTTCATCCATCTGCCAAGCTGAGAATGAATATTCATAGCAAGTTATTTTAATCATTGTGTTTTTCTTGATGTGACATAATTCCATATAATTTTCCCCCCCGGAAAAAAAACCCCTCTTTTTATGCTGTCAAGTCAGAAAGTTTTTTCTCCATCTGGAAGAAAAAAAGGACATTGGGTGGCTCATGCATGGGTTGTAGCAACACCCTCATCAATGCTTCTCAAATCCCAGCATTAACGACCTAGCTAATGTCACCAAGTTGAAACAGCATGTTCTGCCCATCCTCCTGAACACAGGGGATTAATGTCTCACACAAGGGACAGTCAGGGTGAGAAAGCCAGACTAACACAGACTAAGGATGGGATACATGAGCAACCCATACCTGGGGGAACTGGGAAGACTGCACCAGCAGAACAAGGTTTGGGGAGCTCAGGGCTGCTGCTTGTAGCTAGCTACACACCTTCATAAGCACATACTACATAAAAGTGCTTTTATAGTTGTTGAGAGGTTCTTAAAATAGTTCCTGTTCAACGCTTGGCAAAAGCACACATTTTTTGCAAAATCATCCAAGCAGAGACAGATCATAAATATTTTAAAGTCCAGAGAAGCACCTCAGGAACAAATGGGGGCTTTCCCTGATGCTAACCGGTGCTTTTGGTTCCCAGTGCATTGGTATGACATTTCATCACCACTGAAAGTCCTGAGGAAAGCCTTCCTGCAATAATCAAGAGTCTAAAACATTCAATACTTAACTGATACAAGCATTTCACGGGTACCACAGATTAACTGCTGGGGTCAGAGTTCTGCTCAGTAGAAAGAATGATGACACAACCAGGTTTTCTAAGAAGCCAAGTTTACAGGTTTTACAGATCATTCCTACCTCTTTCTTGTTCTTGTTGCAAGGTTTTTGCACCTTGGTGACCATCCTGCTCCTTGTTCCCTGGTATACCACACTGCATTGACCTCCTTGCTCCCAAATGCTTTGTATCCAATGCTTAGTTTGTTAACTCTTGCCCCACAGCCCTCAGGGGATGCTCTCCAAAAGCAGAGAGTCCAGCTGATTCCTGAGTGGAATCAACACAAGTCACAGATTACTAGGACAACTGCGGTTGTTCCCAGTTGCTATTGGAGTGCAATCCATTACCTTTGATACAGTTCTTTGAGTAGTACAAAGGGGAGGCAGTGAGTGCATGCAAGACTGGATTACAAGAAGCTAAATAAGTTGACGTCTTTTTTGCAGCTTCTGCTTTGTGTTGCTCCCTAGACAGATACGCATCTAGCCAAGAACACTGCAGTCAGTTCAAATAATTTCTAGTCAGTGTAGCAATTCAAGATCTTTAGTGTAGGAAAGAAAAAAAGAAGAGAAGGAAAGAAAAGAAGAGGAGGAGGAAGGAAAAATAGCAGGTGAGAATGGAGAGCAGGTGAGTTGCATTTGGCTTTCACTAACTAGTGAATGTGTTCTGAAAATCCATAATATACACCAGCCACACCCCCCTAACTGCATCCTGACTGCTACTGCTTCTCATACTTTTCTGACGTTCTGGCTCCCCTCTTTGGCCATGGTCTGCCAGCACTTTGAAATAAAACTAGCACTTGCCTCTTCCAGTACAGGAGGCTGCTGCTGCAAAATGCAGGATGATACCTGTAATACTGCTTAAGGATGACAAGAGCAGAAAAATGTCGAAGACCAATTGTCACTGTTTGCATTTGTCTGTTCTCATGCAGAGATGGGTAAACAAGAGCGCCTTCCATACTGGTGGATGGCGTATTCACTAGGACAGATGCATCACCCTTAGAAACAGGCACAGCTTTGATGATGCCTTACGGAGATCGCAGCACCTTTGCTGATCAGCACCAGCTTTGTATCTGAACAACCCTATAGACTGCAGTGGAGGAAACCTCAACAGGTTTCTACAGAAATGGAATAGGCTGGCTACAAAATGGCTTTCTAAAAATACGAGAATGAAAAAGAAAACAAAAACCTACTAGGAAGTTTCAATTTCTCTACTAAATATTAAGCAAGATTCCATAAAACTCTCTAAATGCTAGCTATTTCCATTAGGGAAACCTTTAATGATCAGTCATTACCAGTTGAAGTCGTGGCAATGAGTGCCTGGCTCCCTGTGCAAATCCTGGTGGACAATGTCTGTATGTACAGCTGAGCAACTAGCTCATGCCAGATAAGACAGCCAACAAATTCAGCTTCTGTCCATAGCCAGAGGGCCATTGCTTTGAATTTGGTTCTGTTTATTTTTGTTTCCCAATTATGTTCATTAAATTGTTTACATTTTTTCACAAATGGCTTCCACACACACTCTCTGTATTCCAAATTCAAACAGCACTGTTTCACTGCAATGGGTCAGATAAGTAATATTCTTACTTCCTGAGCACTCTTCTGGAGAGCTATGCTGGCTTGGCAGTGCCTAGTTAGCTAAGGGTTAGCGTGTCTGAATGTCCCTAAGTTTTGCAAATGAAACCTAGAGAGAAGATGTGCGTATGTGTGGGTCCTCTGTAAGGAAAAATGGGTTAAAGGCAACATCAGGGCTATCTTCTCATCCCTTAATCAGATTTTGAAGTGTGATGCTTCTCTACCATTTTGTGAAGAGAATCTGAGAGGAAATCTTAACATCTATAAATATATGAGGAGTAGATGCCAAGAGGAAGGGACCAGTCTCTTTTTGGTGGTGCCCAGTGATAGGGCAAGGAATAATGGGTACAAGCTAGAACATAGGAAGTCCCACATCAACAACTTCTTTTCCATGAGGGTGACAGACCACTGGAACAGGCTGTCCAGAGAGGTTGTGGAGTCTCCTCTGGAGACTTTCAAAACCTATCTGGATGCAGTACTGTGTGACCTGTCCTAGGTGATCCTGCTTTAGCAGGGGAGTTAGACTAGATGATCTCTAGAAGTCCCTTCCAACCCCTAACACTCTATGATTCTATCATCTTCCTAGTACTTTGGGGGGTTTAGTCCAAATGTTAATTGCTTGAAATTCATGACAAATACCTCCCAGCCAGCTCCCTATTCCGATTCCAAAGATCATAATATCCAATATTCTCAACACAATCTAGTGAAGGAGCACTTTTGGAAGGGGTGAATGCATTTCAGATGGAATATTTTATTAGCTTTTTCAGTTCCAAATGCATTGTGAAGGTTTTCATCAAAAGTTCCTCAAATAGAGAGTTTTGCCAAACAAAAAACAACCACCACGTAAGATTAGAAGTAATTAGCAGGAAATTTAAATAAATTTCACTGCCTTTTATACTAGAAATCACTTGCATGTTTAGTCAGGTAAAAACATTTACCAATTTGTGCTCCATTTTAAAAGGTGAAATATTTTGAGTCATTCAGCAGCTGAGATAAAGAAATGCAATGTTTGGAATATCTGAAGTGAAGCATCTCTGTTATGTCACAAGAAAACCTTTCCATATGCCTAATTCTGTATTTGGAAAAAAATTCAGGGATATGATTTTTTTTCCCCCATCTATTTTTGGGAAAAAAAGAGGGGAAAAGGGGAGGACAACCCCCAAAAAACATGTTTCTATCTCTTAGTACTTCCAAGTGTGATGAAGCTCTGTTTGGACAAACTCCTGAAAACAGGCGTATAAATGTAGTTCAGACATTCCCTCCTGTTATGGCAATTACTGACAAGACATCTTCCAAGAAATAGAAACACATGTGTGACTCCTCCATCAAAGTACATTCTTCATTAACGTGCCACTGTGTTGCTTGTGCGAGATGTTTGAATATCCTGCAGTCCAAGGGAGCCACACACCTCTGTGCTGCAGTAATAAACAGACCGCTCCCGAAACGATTTAGAAACGCAAACAGCTCGATAACCACATCATAAAGGGGACAGCGTATCCAAGTCCATTTTTCATCAAGAAACCCAATGCTAAGAGCTTATGAGAGTATTTCCAAATTAATGTGTGGTTTTGGATTCTCTGGCCAGAGACAGCCAAGATCCAAGACACAGAAAGACATTCTCATGGCAGTCGTAGTTTATTATACGCCATGCAGCTCCTCAAACACCATACCATACTATGATGGACACTTTAGCAGCCACTAGGAAACAGTGAATTGGAACTATGTACAGAGAGAGGGGATATTCGAGGAGAAAAGTGAAGGAAGAAGGCTATCACACAAACATCAGCGAATATGTGCAGGTACAGTAAACTGATGGTGTGAGTTAGTAAACTTCTGATCGCTTTGACCAAGCATGCTGCCAAGGACTAAGGAATAAAATGGCCATTAATAGCCTCTCCAGAGAATACATAGCCCGGAAGGAGCTTCTTTGAGACATCTGACATCCAGCTTTTGCATCTCATCCTGTAGGAGGGAAGAAGTTTCATCTATTCATTTGCACATGCTCCCACTTCCTCACTACCTCTATCTGTGGTTCATGCTTCTCTACAACATTACAGGAACTGCTAATGAAAACAGCTGCCACTCTTCACCACTTCCCTCCGAGTTCTGCTTTGCACAGAGTAAGACGACACACAGGGTCAGATGCCATTCACTCACAGCAGGGTACTGCTGGCAACTGCTGTCTAGCACCCAATTGCCATGCTTTGGTACTGACAGAAGTGCAACCACACTAAGTGGATAGCAGAGACCCAGCTGTCCTCTGCCACCTACTGGAGATAGGTCAACAGACTGGTACAAGTTGCATTGTCGTTTTCCTTCTTCGTGAGACAAGAGAGAACCAGAGTGCATAAGCAGCCAAGACACTACTTTTGGCAGAAGTCCCTTCCTTGCAAAAAGAATTCTTGCGAAAAGCCTTAGATCTGGGCTGATCTGTCAGGGAGACAGGGCATCAAATCGTCGACCCACCAGGATGAGAGTCACTTAGACATGATACCCGAGTAAGAAGTCTCTTCTTCCTGGCTAGAGACTAACAATAACTTTACATGCACCCTAAGCCTGTAGGAGAGAGTCCATCCACGCCTCCAAGACAAGCCTTTGGTGGGCTAAGGCACCCCTTTGCCTAACCCCTCAGGGGCTGGTGCCTTCTGATAACAGAGCCTCAGCTGCCAGGAAACAAACTGCTAGCGACAGATTGGTCATGCAACTGCAAAATCTTGTCTCAGGAGGGACAATTAAAAGCACACACAGAAAAATAAATGGCTTTTCCTTTTCAACCCTCCTTCCCCTTCAACAAATAACAAGACAGGGGCGAGTGCTCGTATGCTAGAATGCCCAGAAAATCGGCAATTAACAAGCGTTCCGCTCTAGCCTGTCTGCGATTTCCTCCCCACAACTGTAGCAAAGTGTTTAAATACATCACTCTCCCCACCTTCTGTGTGCTTGCTGTGGCCCTGGCACACCTCAGCTCCTCTGGTTTTCCGTATCACACAAATTCATGAGACAGGGAAGACTATCTGAAATTTACTCCAAGCTGAATATTGAGAGCGGGGTATGGTGTCCACCCAACAGCCTTCGGGATCACACACGTTCAAACGAATTAACTAACCCAAAAGCATAAAAGCCCAAATGTGCTTAGCCCTGTGTACAACAGAGGTGTTTTATAAGCCATCCAGTAAGCAGCATCTTCAAGAGAGACGCATTACAATATCTGGCCAACAATAACATAATCCGGAAAACTCAAATGGGATTCTTCCCTAGGAAGCTAAGTGATAACTGCTTCTCTGTGCAGATGCTCATTAACAAGCCTGTATCAGACAACAGTTGCAAAGGTAGTTTTCTGATGCACAGGCTTAAATAAAGGCTTTGGAGTTGGGTTGGCATTCAATTAAATTGATAGGAAAAAACACTATCTCTCATTAAATTCGAACAGCAATTCAAAGATAAAAGGATAAAAATAAAATCTAGGAAAGCAAGTGTGAGGAGTACAACACTTCAATAGGCTCAGACTCAGCAGCAGGGACACCTGTGACCTACAGGCTTCCTTGGACATCCTAAACCTTGAAAATGTGCCCGAATTGTACGCTGGTGTTCCTGTCATGCGGTTGTCCATACAGGAAGGTTTCCATAGTTGACTGCCTAAAAGTTGCCGAACAAACTTGAAAAAAAACTTAACCCAAACTACCAAAACAGAATAAAATTGTATTACAGAGAACAGACACTGAATATCCTTTAAATTATATATACAAGAGGCCTCATAATTAATGAATGACTGAGCTTCAGTCTGAAAAGGAAAGAATCACAAAGAAAAAAACCCTTTTTTGCTGCATGATACAAAGAAACCCCTAGGTAGACACAACCCTGCTAAAGAAAACTTTCCCCAAACAGTTGATGGCATAATCCTTCTTGGCTAACTATATGGAAGCAAAGGCTAGGGCCCAGCTTTGACAGCTGAGTAGTCTAATTATAATACAGCTCCAACATAGAACCCCCTGTCTCAGTTTTTGCAAACAAATGGCACACATGCAACGAACTTCAGCAACAACAGCTGCAAAGCAGAACTGGGCTGATCTCCCTTGCCAATAGATCTACAGAAAACAGCAGTTAGTCCTGGTGCCAGTTCAGCCAACCGAGAGAACACAAACACCACTACAAAGTGCTGGAGGATCCAAAATTGAATCCAGATGAAAACATGACCTATTTCTATACCTTCCCATCTATTCATTTGATGTTGCTACTCACACCACTGTTATTTCTATTGATCTTACATCAATGGGTATTTCAAAGTTCTGAGCTGGCTTCCTTGGCTATGCCCCTACTAGTAAATTAAGCGGTGTCTGGAAAAGTTCCCCCAACACTGGAGCCACCAGTAGTGTTGAACAGTGTGGTTCCTGACAGTTTTGGCTTGTGCCAACCACCACTATGCCAAGCAGCTTCCAGTCACGTTTATGGGTTAACACTCCCAGCAGACCCATTCCCAACAGGCATTCAGACACGGTCAATCTGTTTTGGAGAGGATGAGATTTTAATAGTGTGCATGAGGGCTATTCCATGATAGCTGGCCTCCATGGCAGGTTACAGTCCAGAGCACATTTAATTGCTATTATAGATATAGGTACAGAATTGCTGGCTTTTATCCTTTCCCAAGCTTCAAAATCTTGCTTGGGTTAGTTAGCTTCTCATACACTTGTTCAAAGTAAGATTTCCTTGAAAATCATGTATGGTAGTTGAGTATCTGGCTACAATGATGCTGGGAGCAGCTGATGGAACAGTAGTAATGAAGAAATTAATTTCTTAGATTTGTCTCCAGCAGTAAAACTTTTGAGTTGGAATTTCTTTTACTGCTGTTGTTTGGGATTTATTTTTTCAGGTATCATTCTTTAAGGAACTTACATCAACCCCAAAAGAGATCTGGACCAGCACTTAAAAGCCTTGTGTTCCTTTCCTCCAGACTCTGAACCTAGAAGTGTTGTCCTGATCTGAGCAGCAGCACAGGAGACTGTGACTGTCCCTCAGCAGAAGCACTGATAAAAGGAAAGATACTAGCACAAGGATAATGAGAGCAATTCTCATTTTATCCTCTTGGTTATCACCAAGGTGTGCCTTGTGTTCTGTCATGGCAGATGAGATTAAGCTGGAAGAGCTAAAGGAACCTAAAGCCACTTAAACTTTGTGGATGATGTTTTTACCTTTCTTTTTACACTAAATAACTGGAGGGAATCACCTGCAGAGAGTAGGATTGTAAAAGTCCTGTGACATTGTCATCCAAGTCATCTGCAAAGCTCTTCACAATTTAAGGACACTAAAATGACTCCAAATGGCATTTAGGCAACTGAATCACCTTCCTTCTCTATACCGATGGAAGAGTCTGGAGAGTAATTCTGCTGACCAAATGCAGCTGTCTAGTCTACCTTTTCAGCAGACGACAGAACACATAAGCAGTGAAGAACGACTAAGGTATGAGGAGTCTTGATATTTCGCTAACAGACAGAGGTATCTACATTTAGGTGTCTTCAGCCTGAAGCCAAACCCACCCTTCAGCATAGGCAAAGGAAACAAGCTTATTTTGAAAGGTCACAGAGATGCTTAAAGCTGGCCATGAGAGTCACTGCAATAAGCCATACATACTTGAATCCAGTATATTCCCTCCTCCCTCTAAAAAAAAGCCACCTTCTTTGAGGGAGGTTCTGCAAACTAATAATTTTCCTCTCTAACTGAGCTGAAAAAAAAAAGGAATTTTGGAAGTTCTTGCAGAACAATAGCTCTGAAAAATCAAGATTAGAATTAAATGAACTATTTTATTAGAGTGATGATGGATTGTTTCATTTCAACAATATTCGTATGGCGTGTGTGAATAATGTCAAAGCATTGCAACACGAAGTACAAAATATAGCATATAATATTTAGTAGAAAAGTCAAACAAAAGATCTGTCAAAGCAGTTTAATAAAAATATTTTTATGCTACCCTCCGAAGAAATGAATTGGCATTCTTGAAACAAACAGAGGGTTGAATCCACCCCTTAGATACATACTTGGGAACATTTTCATCTAAATCTACTCAAAAGTCTTCAATCTCTGGCAAAACTACACTTCAAACGTTTGGTTGGTTGTGGGTTTTTTCTCTAACATTAAAAAAAATGAATGCATAGGCTTTACCTGTACTCTAGAGCTATGAAAGCAGGCACTGGACAGCTGTTGAACTCTTACTATGGTGGTCACTGGTGTGGTGCTGGCCCATGCCAGCAGCTAGCACCCTAAACACATCTTGGAGATCGTTGCAAACCAGGAAATCTTCCCCAGAGGCTACTTTTATGTGGCCTCAGTGCTCTGAAGGGCAAGAAGAATTTACCCATGTTGATACAAGTGGTGCTGTACCAGTTAGCTGCAGGACCTGCAAACACTTCCACAACTGTCTTATTTAGCAGGACCAATGAAGTTATGCAGACCTTCCAGGAGAACTACAGCTACCACTGTGACAGGCAAAATATGCAGGATGTTACACAGACAACCATGGTCAAAATATCAATGAGAATCTCTCTCATTCAAAACTTGGAGGTAGAAAATCACAGCCCTGTCAAGGGAAAAAGAAATCCTTGTACTCAAAACACAGGGAGGATGAAGAAATATTCAGGCCATTTATGTGAGCATGTTAAAAGATCAAATGAAAAAAAACCGGTGTGTGTATACAAAGGGAGCACTACCCAACAGTTAAGGAAATAGAGATTATCAAGCCAGAAGGAAAAGTGAACTACTTTTCCAACCTCCTGAATAACACAGCTTATAGGAGTGCTCTGAATTAATTCATGCTTGGATAGAACATATGTTCTGAAGAAACAGCTACTATTGATTTTAAAATTGCCAGTGATAGAGAATGCACCACATTCCCATGGTAAATTGCTCCAATGTTTAATTACTTTCACTGTTGAAAAACCTTGTGCTTCATTTCTAGTGTGAAATTGCCTGGCTTCAGGTTCCAGCCTAACTGAGCTGTTGTATGTTGTTCGCTAGCTTGAAGTACCCTCTTATTGAAGTTTGGTTCTCCAAGTAGGTATTTACAAACTGCAAACCCTTAGGTTTCCCACAGGCAACTAAAGAGCCTCTTCTCCAAGAATCTCAGACTGTGAAGCATGGCCCTTCAACATTACCATCATTTATACATCTAGTTTGTGAGATGGCTCTTCAGTTTAGCAGTAGCCTTCTTTAACTACGTATGACAAAACAGAAGACAGTATTACAGCAGCTGAGCACTTGTCAAGTACAGATGTCATACATTACTTCCATAGCTCCTGCCTGAGATACCTGTGCACATCTCCAAGGCTCCAAATACCTTCTGGCTTTGCTTTCCACAAGGGTTTGCCTTGATCTGACAGCTAGCATAATTTTTCCACAAATGCTGCTTGTTGTGGCTAACTATTCTCTTTTCTGCCTTTATGTAGAGCTTCATAACTGACCACATTAAAATACATCCTGCTTCCTAAGCAAGATTGAATGGGAAATCTGCAATTGCTCTGCATCTGTGACCTCATCCTTTTGCGTAGTTGTCTGCCAGAGTTCTATAATTTGTGTCACCAACAAACTTCCCTTCAGGTGGCTTGACATTTTATTCCCCGGTATGGGTAAAAATAATAAGTATGACAGGTTGAAGAATCCATCTGTGCAGTATTTTGATACATTTTTGTGATAATGGCTCCCTGTTTGCAGCCGTGTTTTTAGAGAGCCATTTTTCAGCTTTTAATCCATTTAACAAAAAATGGATTTAACAAAAAAACTATTCTAATTTTTTTTTTTTTTATCAAGATGGTGCGAGGGACAAAACCAAAAGCTTTAAGAAATCCAACACATCTGCACTACTACCTTATCAACAGATTTTGTAATCTCATTGAAAAGATAACAAATTAGTTTGACAGGATTTCTCTTCCATAAATCCATTTTGAGTTAATTATATTACCTGTCTTTAATTTTTTTATTAATCAAATCCCGTATCAGTTTTTCTATTATTTTACATGAAAACAGGGCAAGAATGACAGGACTACAATTACTTAGGTTGTCCCATTCACACCTTTTAAATCTGAAGGCATATTTAAACACAGGCTTCTTTCTTTTGCAGTCTCCTGGCACTTCAACACAAATGTCAGGTTCCTTGGAAAGTACCTGGGTCACAGGTACTTTCCTACCTAGAGTTTCTAATGGGCCATAACAATGGCTGTACTGATTCAAGAGCCATCTGGCTGGGTGTCCTACCTCCAGCACCAGCAGAAAAGACTTGTGCCCAGAAGACCTTTCTCATGCTGCTCTCCCAATCCACAGTACTTTGGGACCTCCTTTGGAGGCAGTGCACCTGCAAACTCATGTGTGCAGCCCCAGGGCTTTTCCTTCCCCATGTTTATAAAATTTATAAAATATTCATAAAGTGACTTTTATTTCTAATCACCACACCGTTCTGTGGTAAGGAGTTCCCTGCAGTACACACATTGCCTACTTCCTTATTTCAAACCTATGGTCTCACATTGTAAGAAGCAGGTAACAGCCTCTCTGCATTCACCTTCTCCATTCCAGTGATGACTTCACAGGCATATTTTGTATTCCTCCTGGGCCATATCTCAAGAGCCACAGGGATCTCACTATCTTTTCCCAGGGAAGTTGTTCCATGCTTGTCAGTGTCTGTGTCTCCTGCCTCAGACTGCCTCCGATTCTGCTCATCCGTTTTAGAGATGGACACCTAAATATGTGTGTTTTGTAAGATGCAGACAGATCACAGATTTGCAGTGACACAAACACACAGTTTGCTTTGTATTTGGTTGTCCTCTTGCTAATTAATCGTTAGATCTTTAACTTTTGCACCACCTCCGAATGCTAATCTGACATCTTGACAGAGGTAGTCATGTATTTTCCTCACTGTAATGCTTTGGAAGCAGCTTTATCTTCCTGAGCTACTCCTGTATTGCATTGTTTAGCCGCCTGTCACTACATCTGGAATTGACACTGCTGCCAACTCAAATTACAGTCATCATGCTTCAAATATTACTCAAAAATTCAAACCTATTACCAAGCCCTTCCCTGGGCAAACTGTACCTGCAGCCTCCAGACAAGCTGTATTAATTCACTTCGGTCAACACTGGTTAAACTTGCCATAGCAACAAAAGAAACCCCAGAGTTGAATAGAAATTGTATGCAACTCTGCTATTGTTGGGAAGAGATATATCTTCGTGTGCATCCTGCTGCTTTCAGTGCTGCAATTCTTTAAGGACCTGCACAGCCAGCGCAATGGAGGCCACAAACATTCCAGTACCAAATTCTAAGCGAGACTTTTTCACTCAGTGAACGCCCGTACTGCAACAGATCTTGCTTTCAGCTGCACTCACAAATATGTTTGCCTATACAACAGCCTTCTGGAGCTTGCATATCGTGTCTAGGCCTTTATGCCTGGATGAGTGCAAACCTACCCACGTGCACAAATGATTGTGTAGTTTCATCCCCGCGGATCCGCATCATTGCTGTCCTCTGTTTGTCCGTGCCAGTAATGTAACATAAAGAGGGACTGCAGCACTGACTTAACCAAGCTAATTCTGATGCTAAACGCTAAGCTGCAGGTCAGTGACTAAGAAGGTGAACATGGGTTGAGAGGTAGAATTTAGCTTATCACCTGGCTGCTCCCATCTATCACATTTGCTCCTGCTGGAAAGGGTATGAGCAGGTCTTTGTTCACACAACTCTTCGAAATCTTTGACAATTAGGAAGAGTGCATCAGGCAGTGGAATTGCAGTAACAGAAAGAGAAGAACCTTCTGTTTTTCCCCTCAGTCTGCTTGTGTATTTATGGGCTTTGGTAATGGCAGTGAACATCTTCCTGGCAACACATGAATGCTTTTGCCTTCCTTCACTGAATGAATAGTTTATTCTTTCTATACAGTTTCCTTCCTCTGTGAAGGCACTTTGCTCTGTATGACCAGACAACTGCCCTTCCATTGCTGCACAAACTCGCTGGCACCTGGTATGCCATTCTACAGATGCTCAAAGGAAACAATCCATAGAACAGAATAATAGAAACAAGCCCTAATAGCTTTATACTTCCTTACAGAAACTCTCCCTGAGAAAGAGGAAAGCATCCAGTTCTACTTCCTGAGGGAACATCTTTGCCTCAGGGGCAAAAACTAAGTCCCAAGGCAAAGGGACTCCCATTAAATGACAAGGCACCACTTAGAATCATCCCCATTTACAGCTGTTGCTGCTTCCAGCAGATTTCCCCAAGGGTCTTCATTTGGCTGCAGTTCATTGAGAGGGTCAGGGAATGATGGCTACATGACTGGTGCAATGCTTGCTTGTTGACTAGTCCATAGTGTAATTGGACTCAGCCCTGACGGAGGCTTAAAAAAAGAGGAGCTCACTTTGGTACAACAAAATTGCAAGCTATATAAACTATGGGCAAGATCCGGAAAAGCGGCTGACAAGAATCCCACAAACTCAAATACCATTGGGATTTTCCTCTTGCTCTTAGGCCCTTACACATCAGGTTCATAAGCGCATTTGTTTGCAGTGAAGTTAGAGGAACACTTTTGTCCCACTCAATAGGAGGCTGTGACATTTGGATAAATAGCTGGAGACTTGTACCAACTGATCTCTTAAATCCTGCCTGATAAACAAAAAGTAACTGCAGCAGTTACAAAAGCTCCAAGGTAAGAGGTACTTCCCTGGACAGAATTCAATTACAGTCTTAATACTTATTTTAATTACCTCAACCTAACTGCTCCGTGGCACAATGGGCTACCACACTCAGGCAGCAACTTGCTGCTGAAAGCACTCAGCACAGAGAAAACTCGTTCTCTTTTTTTAGTGAGTCTGTAGAGACTTCAACTCTATTGAATATAGACCTTGCCTCCCATGACACATCCCTAGTTCCCAACAGCATCGCCACATCCTATCATGACTACAGTTCCAAGGGTATCAGCAAGATGTTTTCAGGAAGTTTTCCTAAAATCAAACAGCAAATTATCAATACAGCATTTCCTTTAATCTTTCAAGTAAGAGATTAAGGAGCAATTTCTGAATGAATTAATGACAGAGCACACAAAAAACATGCAGTAAAAACAAACAGAAGAGTCTTTTCATTTCTCTTCACCTATTTATTATCAAGCCCCTAACAATACCTCTTGCTTTGTCTTCACCGGGAGAAAAACACAATATATTTTCTTTGGCATAGACAGCCTTCAAATGTCATGATTTTAAAAGTGGATGCTGGTTTTGTCAACATCTTGCTCACACCACAGATTGCCATAAAGCTATTAAACCTTTTTTTAAATACAAATTTCAGTCAGTTTTAGGTTGGCAGTTTTTCTAAGGTAAGTACTTCACTCAGTGCAAAAAAAAGAAGTATATTTGGGAAACAAAAGACTGTCTCCTAATCTGCTGTTTCCAAAACAGAAGCCTTGGCTCAGTGCTGCTTACCTTCTCAGGCCTATAGTTATACAATATGGATTTGTTTGTTCAAGACAGCTTAGGAAAGATACCTTCGTCCCCTCGCACTGAAGGATTGAGTTAAGTACAGCACAGCACATCTACTACATTCTGATTATCCACAAGCATCCCATTATTTGCTGTCACTGCATCTCAGGACCTAGTTTGGTCCTGAGCATCCTGCACACCATGCCTGTTTGTAGCCTTTGCGAGTACATTCAAAGCAAAACCCATGTGGCCCCTCTCATCAAAATAAGAAAAACACCAAATCTGACAGCTTTCTTATTGTCTCCCCTTTTTCTAATTGTCATGATGACCTTTCCTCTGAAGCTGGTGTTTGTGGATGGGTCTACCCCATTCCATTTATTCCTTGCAGGAAATGGCTCACTGTCTGTCCCAGGAGGCCTTAGATGCACTGTACAGAATGCCTGGAAGATTTCTAGGAATCACAAAGAATAGGGAATGGAGCATTATGACTGTTCCAACTTTTAATATCCTTGCTTTTGAAGTGGTATGTATTTTATTATAGGCACTATGCTCAACTGACAGACATTACAGAAGTTCCCTGTGTGAAATCCCTAGGTTAAGAGAAGGCCACAGGCATAACAATAGTGATTTTTATAACAACCATCAGGAAATTGTTCAGCTTATCTAAAGTAACGTGTTCTGCAATCCCTAAATGCAGCTCTTACTTTGTTTCCCTGGAAGAAAAAAAGATGCATGCTGACAAGAAAAACACTCCGTTTCTTCTCCCTCTCCTCCCAACCATTAACTATCAAGTTTGAACAAGGGAACGTAAGTATTTAACAATCCATTTCCCTCCAACAGCTCACCATAGTCATAACGCTTAGTGCATAACTGAATATTAATTTTGTTTTCCTAATATTCCATACTTGGGAATAACACACGAAGAAGGTAGCTTTGATGAGCTGCAGCAAAACTTGGTATTCATTTAAACCTGCTTACCCTGATCCTGTGCCATTTCTCAAAGGAGCCTGAATTTACTTTTATGTGGCCAAGATATTCAGTCTTTTCTAACAATGGCAGCCACTGTTTTATTCTCATGAAAATCAGCTGAGGTATCAGTACCAACAGCGCTGCAGTGGAACCAGCAATGTCTGCATATATAATTGTTCATTTAAGAGCCAGCATCTCATCAAGTGTTCTGACTCATAG
Source organism: Upupa epops (assembly GCA_013397515.1). Lineage (NCBI taxonomy): Eukaryota > Metazoa > Chordata > Aves > Bucerotiformes > Upupidae > Upupa > Upupa epops. The sequence goes on along the minus strand of VZRI01013656.1, from coordinate 258,363 downwards.
TGAGCCCCGATAAATTTAGAAATGGTACACCAGGAACAACAACAACAGCGCTGGATCACTGCCAGACTTCCTCCACAGAATTCCAGAGGTAATGAGAGCAGACTTTGGCTGGAATGCCAAACCAGAGCAATGAACATCACAGCCATATGGAGAATATGTCTCCATCAATCAATGAATTGTCATGGTCATTTTCAAGTTCAGACCAAAATGGCTCCAGCCTCCCCAATGATAGAATCATTAGGGATCAGAAGAGACCTCGAAAGATCATCTAGTCCAATCCTCCTGCCACAGCAGGACACCCAGACTCCACAACCCCCCTGGGCAGCCTGTTCCAATGCTCCGTCACCCTCCCTGTGAAGAAGTTCATTCTGATATTTATATGGAACCTCCTCTGCTCCAGCTGGCACCCACTGCTCCTTGTCCTATCACCAGATGACCTTGAGAAGAGCCTGGCTCCATCCTCCTGACACCCACTCCTCACATATTTATAGACATGAATGAGGTCACCCCTCAGCCTTCTCTTCTCCAAGCTAAAGAGGCCCAGCTCCCTCAGCCTTTCCTCAGAAGGGAGGTGATCTACTTCCTTCATCATCTTGGTTGCTCTACGCTGGACACCCTCCAGCAGCTCTGTGTCCTTCTGAAACCGAGGAGCCCAGAACTGGACACAATACTCCAGATGCAGTCTCATCAGTGCAGAGTAGAGGGGAAGAAGAACCTCTCTTGATCTGCTAACCAACCCTCTTCTGATCCCCCACAGGATGCTGTTGGCCTTCTTGGCCAGAAGAGCACATTGCTGGCTCATAGTCATCCTGCTGTTCATTATGACCCCCAGGTCCCTTTCTCCTACACTGCTCTCCAGTAACAAACTTGCTGACAGTGCTCCCTAATCCGTCATCCAAGTCATTAATGAATAGATTGAAGAGGATCAGTCCCAGTACTCATCCTTGAGGGACCCCACTAGATACATACAGGCCTCCAACTGAACTCTGTCCCACTGACCACCACTCTCTGGCTTCTCTCCTGCAGCCAGTTCACAATCCACCTCACTGCCTTAACATCTAGTCCACACTGCCTCAGTTGGGCTGTGAGGATGCTATGTGGGACTGTGTCAAATGCCTTACTGAAGTCAAGATAGACCACATCCACTGCTCTGCTATCATCTCTCCACCCAGTTATGCCCTCATAAAAGGCTATCAGGTTGGTCAAGCATGACTTCCCCTTGGTGAAGCCATGCTGACTGTCCCTAATGACCCTCTTGTCCCTGATGTGCCTAGAGACAGCATCCAGGACAAATTGTTCCATCACCTTTCCTAGGATGGAGGTGAGGCTGACAGGTCTGTCATTATCCTAACGGTCATCTACCTCTAACGCCTCTAGAATACTCAGTGGCAAACACTAGACCTCTACAGGATTTTAGGATTGGTTTTCTTTTCTAATCAAAGCAACCAGACAGGGTCTTTTGAGCCAATCTGATACAGTCTCCCTCCAAAATATTGTGCTAGGTATCGCTCCTAGGACAGAGGCACTGTCCAGGGTGACCTCAGGGCCTCACACAAAAGACAAACGTGCTTTGAAATGTTTTTGAAAGAATTTTCTGCTCTGATGTCAGGAGAAAGAGTTATTATTCAGATTTACTGTTTGTCTTCCCATTTTTGTCCCATACAAAACAAAGACACAATGAGATCCTCACCCAACCCTGCTACTCCAGTCACAACAGGATTACAACTTCCTGTCCCCCAGAAAACACAAAACTCAGCCAATATCCCCCCCAAACACTTCCGAATTTGAAAGGGGTACCAAGGTATTATTTCATAACCATAACGGGCTTTCTTTGTCACATATACCTTCAAGTCTCAATATATCTTTCATTCTTGAGGACATCAGAAACAGACACAGGTATGAAATCTAAGATTAGAGGTGACCCCTCACAGCTTTGATTCAACTCAACGTCCCTGAAAGATTCTACAGGAGAGCTAACGATGTAAACACTTTCCAAGGGTTGGACTGCCCTGTTTCATTCATGAGGTCATGTTTTCTGAAGCTGAGTTGGGGAAAGAAACAAGCTAGTTGCTTTTCTCATGAATTATACCTGCCAGACTAGCTCATCTACATGCTTCACTATAGCAGGTCTGTAGAAGTAGCTCTTGATGTGAAGCCCCACATATCTGTACTACCTTTTTATGCAGCAAAGTCGATGAATATGAAATCAGAACAGGCTCTGCAGCATAGGAAACACAGTAAATTCTCATCCAGTTACATCTTTTCGTGTCTTTTCTGGGACAAGGTTCTCAAGATGAAGTAAAATTTGCATTGAAGAGAATGAGATGTGCAGCTTTTAAAAAAACTGAAATAGAAATGTACCTGCCATGTTGAGCAGCAGCCCCAATATTAGTGACACAGCAGAGCGGTTTGATCATGAGCTCTTAAATCCAGATGCCAGTCAGGTATTTTAATCCGCACTAGACAGTTGTGAGCACAGGAGGCTGGGGAATGAATGTATCTGATGCAGGAGGAAAAGGGGCTGCTGGCCGTGAGGTTACCAGGACTACCAAAAAGGCAATGTAACCGTGTGGACAAGTGATGAACCTTGCTGTCTGCTCTGCAAGCAGCACTCCACCTTAAACTTCCTGGTCCTGTTCTAGAAGGGAGAGGCAGGGATGCCTTCTCTTTGGGAATCGCAATGCAAGGTCCTCAGATAGTAATAGTCACACAAAAAGCAATGCCAGTTTCAGGGAAGAGCAAAGCCTAGGATTGCTTGCCCCTTGGCTCATAGCCCAGCGCACGTCCTCAGAAACCAGGGAGGTTTTGTGTCCTGGCACTTGCTGTCTGGCTGACAGACCAATGAGATAGTTCTGCCTCATCCTGCTCTCCAGCTCCCCAAATCAAGTGTAACAATTTCCTGCATTTCAGATATGTGACCATCTGTTTCCAGCCTTGTGTTAGACCCCACTGAGGGCATCCTGGAGACACCATTTTCAGAAGTCACGTGTCTATCTTCCTCACGTTCATCAAGCATGCTTTTAAAAGATCTTAAAAGTATTTGTCCAAAAAAAAAAGTAACTTAAGGTAGATTGTAGTGGGAATTAAGCCAGATTTGCCACAACCACTTACATTACATCTCACGCGCTCTAACCTATGTACGATACAGCAAATACAACTTTAAAAGACCATCTTACCAACTAGAAAGTTTCACACCCAGCCTGTTGGCCAATCTTAACCTCAGGCCCTACACACAGGCATGGATATTAAAATAGAAGTAAACTATACAGGACACATTACACCAAATACTTATACTGCAAATGAGTACACCCTATGCAAAACTGGTGAGTCATGAATTAACAAGTCAAATCATGTTTACAGCTCTAGTCTACATCAACCCCAACAGCACACATTGAGCCCTAAAAGAATCACAGTTGATTATGCTGATTTTAACTAGGATAGAGTTAATTTTCTTTATAGTAGCTGGCTGTGGTTTGGATCTGGAAACACTGTTGATAGGAGAGGGATGTTTTAGTTGCTGCTGAGTAGCAGTTACACAGAGCCAAGGCCTTTTATACTTCTCAAACCACCCCACCAGCAAGCAGACTGGGGCTGCAAAAAGTAGTGGGAGGGAACACAGCTGGGACAACCAACTCCAACTGACCAAAACAATATTCCATACCATATGGCATCATGCTCAGCATACAAAGCTGGAGGAGGAAGTGAGAGGCATTTGGAGTGATGGCATTTACGTTCTCGTCACCATTAGGTGTTACAGAGCTATGCTGTCCTGGAGTTGGCTGAACACCTGCCTACCAATAAGAAGCGGTGAATTAATTCCTTGTTTTGCTTTGCTTGCACGCACAGCTTTTGCTTTACTTATTAAACTCAGCCCACGAGTTTTCTCACTTTTGCTCTTCCAATTCTCTCTCTCCCATCCCACTGGGGAAGTAAGCAAGTGGCTGGGTGGTGCTTACTTGCCAGCTGGAGTTAACCATAACAGTGATATCAAATGAGACTTAAATGCTGAAAGTGATTTTCTTTTTGAGAGTCTATACCTCCCTACTCACCTGTGCAGCTTTGAGGACTACAACATTCTTTCATTTTCAAAAAGTAAAACATTTGTTTCTCTGTAGAAACCGCAAAGTTAAGTAAAACACCAAATGGTCTAAGAATTAGAAATAATTCAGCAGTTGGCAAGACTGGATGAAGCATGACTGATACAGATGGAAGAGTTAGTGGCCAAACTCTAACAAGTCTCTGGTGAGTAAGTACGGACTGAGATTTTTCAGAAGCTTGCAATTTGGCAACACTGAGGTAGATATGAACTGAGATGGCAAAAGGTAAATCCCTGACACCGAGGCTATATAACCTGCCAAATGCCAATCTCTCTGCCAAAGCACATAAATGCTGAATTATCATTCCAAACAGAAATATTAACTTTTTTTTTTAACGAGTAATACAACATATGTTTTCCCAATCTCTGGACTTTTCAGTTGAAATTTTCACAAATATTCAGCCCTGGGCTAATACTCAGCACAAACTACTTCAAACCAAATGAACGCAGTTTGGCAAACTGATAAGCGACGGAGAATTACGTCGGGTAATGAAAAACATTAAGACACTTTAGTGATAAGCAATTGTATCAGCTTTGCATAGGATGCGCCTGTCTCCAGCTGTCTCTCTTCAGACCAAATTCAAACACACGCAGACAGGTACAGTTCATCTGTATATTTTAATTCCCTCCTGACGTTTGTAGCAGATGGGAAAGCAAATCACTCTGTGTTGACTGCATGTGCATAGCATGCACTGATACTTTGTAGGAAAATGCAAGCCTTTATTCTTGCTGCTGATGTCCCTCCTTTGTGTTTTTGCAGAGTGAAAGACAATGGGAGTGAAAAGTAGAGAAAACAGGATTGCGATGGCTGGGCGGTGCAGTCTTCTGGCCTATTTTAGCTGCTTCTATTTTAGGTTCCTGACCATGGGAATTTCTCTTCCTTCACTGACAGAGCAGCAGCACAATCCCAGGCTCCCTCACAACATTCTGACAGTGACTGTGGATGCTGCTACTTGTCTTTCAGGATTCTGTCTGTGAGGGAGCTGAGCAGCAGGGAACAGTTTAGATAGGTAGAGGTAATCCTTTAAAAATGAAGGACACTGAGGCCAGGCATCTTAAGGAGAGTGGCAAGGTCCTCTGAGGAAGCAGCTTTGCTCAAGAGCTACTAGAGAGAATCAGAATCAAGGAGATTTAATTCTCCTTTAAATTCTCCTAATTCTCTCAGCCACTGATGTGTTATGCAACAAGTTGGAGCTTCACTGCCCTTAGACTCAAATGGGAATGGGAGAGACCCACAGAATGAACATTCGCACAGGCATGTGCAAGAGTAGCTGAATTTACTGAGCACCTCTAAGTGCACTTACTGCTCCCAAAGAGGATCTTCAGTAAAAGAGCAACACTACCAATATGTTCTCTCTGCTTTACCCACTGCCCTGTAGAAAGCACACAGAATATACATGGGCCACACAACGGTAGAGACCTTTAAACATCCTCTAAATACAACACTCCCTCCTGAAGCAAGGTACCCAGACAGTCAGTAACAAACCAGGCTTAACTTCACAAGAGCTAGACCAGGCTTTTTTCCAGGACAGCATGGCCATAGGCCTCTACAATCACACACTTTCCACTTTGCATTTCTTTAAATTCACAGAGCAAGCCTGTTCTCTGCAATCCCTCTGCTAGTCCCTACACGCCAATCTCAAATCTCAGTCAACCCTCCACAATCCTCAGGTTCCACGATTTATTCTCCACAACCTCTGCATCCTACACCCTGCCTCCTGTGCACACCCAACATCACCCTCCTGCTCACCCACCTTTCTCTAGAACTCTATGTGCTACAGTCCTGTGGTCCCCCCTCTTTCTATGCTCTGTGCCACTCTCCTCCCCCAGTCATAGTCACACACATGTACAAAGCGCCTTCTGTCTAATAAGCACTTCCATCCTGCAAAACCTCACAATTAAAACTAATCCTTAATCTGCAAAGCTGAAAACGAAAGCAGCACCTTAGAAGGATTCCCATTTAATAAGCAGCTTTACTGTGGTCCTCACCATTCCAAATCTTCTCTAAGTGAGACAAAGATCAGTCCCCCCTGCAGCTTCTTTCTGTAAATATTAATTCAGGAGGTCACTTACATACTAATGCTGACCCTGTTTCTGCCACCTTTGCTGATACACAGCAGATGCCTATCAGTCCATTAGCAGCAAGTGGCTTGAAAGAAGCTGTTTCTTAGTGTGGTGGAAGCTGACCTCCATCACTTCTTCACCCTTCCTAACCTCTGCAAGCAATGTGGCCAGCGCTTGTGAGCACCCATTACATGTGTGCCCAGGACTCAATTCTGTTTGTTTTCCTCCCATTGCAAATGCATGCCTGTGGTCAAGGGGAGCATCATGCCCACACAGATAAGAACAGCCTCACAAAGCTGCGAATGTCTGAAATCCGCTGTTTAAAAAAACACTCTGGTATCATGCTCATAGACAGCAAGGCAAAACACCAAGTGGACAGACTTCTTGCAAGCATACCTGCATGAAGCTTACAATCCCCACATGCAGACAGATATCCCCCATAACCAGAGGAACATAAATCCACCCTTCTCTTTACCCCACATCTTCTCCTTCACACTTATCCCTCACCCTGGGTTGCATTTGCCCATCTGAATGCTGCTGACACTGACAAGCGGTCAGGATAACCAGCAGTGCCTCACAAGGCACCAGAGTCCTGACCACATCACTACAGCAGACACTTTCAGAAGATGAGTCTGAAATGTCAGAAGCCCCCAGTATCTAATACAGTCCCAGCAAACTAATGGGACTTTATAACAGAGAGCAAAAGTGCATCTGGTGAGCTAGGAAAAACTATGCTTGGGAAGATCCGTGGGGGATGCAGAGCCTACCAGAGCTGAACCTAACCCTCTGCACACAACAGTCCTTAGAAAGATGGCAACAGGGAAAGCAAAGCTTTTTCCTGCTGAAGGAAGTCCAAACTTGCCTCAAAGACTTCAGGAAATATTTACTTTCATACTTAAGACAAAAAGCCCTCTCACCACCATCCACTTAACTGCATTTCCACTTAGGCATGCACACTCCAGCTCCTCATAAAGTAGTCACAGCTTGTCTTTGGGCATGATGGGGCAAAGCATCTGCAGAACTAGAAGTGGTAGAGGTGGGTCCATCTCTGGGAAGGCACAATACGGGCTGTCACTTGAATTAGCTTGTGCAGTGGGCCAGGGACACGGCTCTAAAGACCTATGCCCAAACTAAGTCAGTGTGGGATTTGCCCCTATCTTTTCTTCTGGAAGGTTCATGTTTGCTCTTTTTGCATTTCCTAAATCTCAGTCAGAAATCACCTAGACACAGACTGGGTATTTTTCTGCCTGCTACATAAAAAACATTAATGTCATGTTACTCATGGTCACCAGCACAACACGTAACACAAGGACTGTCATCATCTGGTCCATAGACATCTTTGATGTAGTCTTGAGAAAATTTCTAGGGCAAGGAGAGACTATGACTGCTACCACCCAGGCAGAATATTTGCTAGGGCTTTCACTTTAAATTGAACAGCTTGAAGTTGCTGGGTAAGTAGACATATATAGTACATAGAATAGAATCATTAGGGATCGGAAGGGACCTTGAAAGATGATTAGTCCAATCCCCCTGCCACAGCAGGATCACCTAGACCAAGTCACACAAGAACACATGCAGGTGGGTCTTGAACATCTCCAGAGAAGCAGACTCCATAACCCCCCTGAGCAGCCTGTTCCAATGATCCATTACCCTCACTGTGAAGAAGTTCCTTCTGATGTTTATATGGAACCTCCTCTGTTCCAGCTTGCACCCACTGCCCCTTGTCCTATCACCAGATGACCTTGAGAAGAGCCTGGCTCCATCCTCCTGACACCCACCCCTCACAGATTTATAGACATGAATGAGGTCACCCCTAAGCATCCTCTTCTCCAAGCTAAACAGACCCAGCTCCCTCAGCCTTTCCTCATAAGGGAGTTGTTCTACTTCAGCAACAGGATTCCTTCTCAGGTTTAGTTGTTTTTATGACATGAAATGAAGATTAAACATGGAGCAGTTAAGATTCATGTCCATTCCACCTTTAGGCAATTCAGTCCACACGCCCATTGCTGCAATACATCATCAAAGGAGTTTATTCCACATATGCTCTTACAAATTTGGGGTTACTCACTGGTTTGTGCCCTGCTGCTCCCCTCTCACCCTCCTCAGGGGTCCCACATCAGCTTTGACACTGCCCCTCAGTTTTATCCCTCACTTTGTCCTAACTATCCCACAGAGCTTTGTCAGTAGACTACCCGTTATTACAGTCCCTTCGGCTTTTCCTCAATTAAGACAGCCAATCACGCCTAATTGTTCCCAGTTCTGTGAGGGTTTAGTGATGTGCATAAATGTCGCCTCAGGACGACGCTGCATCCACTCAAATAATTCACTTATGATCTAAATACAAAGGGCATCTAGGTCCTTTGATATGAAAAGCTGCTACAGACAACAGATAATTATATTTATGTGGAAAAAAAGGCAGAACATTTACTAAAGTAACACGGTTGCAGGGGCATTCACGTCCCAGTCCCCGTCCCCTCCCTTCACCCTTGCTATCACCCAGCTGGATGCAGCTGAAACTGTGAACATGTTCAGAAAATTGAATAGGAGCAGCTAGGTCCTCATCGCTCAAGTATTAGCCATTCCGAAACATTCTTGCTTGCACAGATTTACCTGAAATTTAGTCCCAGTTCTCATAGGTTCTTTCCTCAACAAACCCAGAGATTTACCCAAGGAAGGCCTCTCCCTCAACAGCAGGGCAGCCCTGCTGTCTCCGAGTCTGCCCCAAAAACCCACATTTCTTATGCTCTGATAGCAACTTGGCCCTGGGAGAAGCAACCCAAGCTGCAGCTGCTGGATCAGCATGGGCGACCCCCCCGAATGGACTGCAAGGGATATGCTGGAGAGACCGACCCAGCATAACAAACCAAGCTGTGCTTGTTGCAGTAGCAGTAAACACAAGCACATCTCCCTAGGTGGCACATCCTGCTTGGCAACTGTTTCTCTGTGGTCAGTAACCACAAGCCCCTTCTTTGCATGTCTGTTTCTCTACATGGAGAGCAGGAGGAGAAAGGGATCTAGAGGTCCTAGTGAACAGCAGGATGACTATGAGCCAGAAATGTGCTTTTCTGGCCAAGAGGGCCAACAGCATCCTGGAAGGGATCAGAAGAGGGTTGGTTAGCAGATTGAGAGAGGTTCTTCTCTCCCTCTACTCTGCACTAGTGAGACCACATCTGGACTACCGTATGCACTTTTGTGCCCCTTAGTTCCAGAAGGACACAGAGCTGCTGGAGGGTGTCCTGCATAGAGCAATGAAGATGATGAAGGAAGTAGAGCATCTCCCTTATGAGGAAAGGCCAAGGGAGCTGGGTCTCTTTAGCTTGGAGAAGAGGAGGCTGAGGGGTGACCTCATTGAATACATTGATGTTTCATTACATATAATTATTAAATTACACTACAATAATATTCCTAGTATCTTGTGTTGATTTCTGGTGATGTTGGTACCACCTCACTCCAGTCTTCCAGCCTTGATCTTCCTACATCCAACACATGTGCAATATTCATAAATAATAGATATACAAAGCATTGGAACAGGCTGTCCAGGGAGGTTGTGGGGTCTCCTTCACTGGAGACATTCAAGACCCACCTGGATATTTCCTGTGTGACTTGGTCTAGGTGATCCTGCTGTGGCAGAAGTATTGGATTAGATGATCTTTCAAGGTCCTCTCCGATCCCTAATGATTCTATGATCTGTTTGTCCCTTTGTATATTAACACATACCAGCTTACGGGGGGTTGTTGCCAGTAATGCCACCCATGATGTACACAGGAAGCAAAGCGTGATGGCCCTGCCTCGCTTCTCCCTTACCTTCTTCCATTCCCTCACCACCCAGTAGTCAGGAGGCATGTCCAACTTTACCAGGTTAAAAGCAGTGAGAGACAACTTTGTCTTTCATATACAGTGATCAATATATTCTGAGACAATAAAAGTTCAGAAATTGCAGTGATAGCATGATAGAGATGCTGGAGAGAGGAAAATGGCATTTAAAAGTCTTCAGAAGAACACGACAAGCAGCTAATGATTACTTAGGGACTATCACATTTCTCTCTTCATTAATTTTGGCAGAGCTGTATAGTAGTAAGATAAGGCACGAAGGAGTCTGGAGGAGCAAGCATGTTTGTGACAAACATCTCTCTTTTCCATACCCAGGTTTGGAAGGAGAGGACTGTTTGTTTAGGAGCAGCACATGACATTCCCGTCAATGCCCTTTGCCCCGTGGATCTTCTGCAAGCGAACATTTTGTCATGTGTTCTCCTGATCAAAGGATCTTGCTACTGGAAAGATCTGCTTTCTCAAGGTTTTTTTGAGTCAGTTCACCAGCTAGCAAGCCTCTGGTATTGCCCTACAGAAAGGTAAACCTTGGACTCCTTTGGACTTGATTTTGGTCTGCAAGCCACAGCACTTCAGCTGCTCTCCACAGCCTCTCCAAAGCACTTTGAGGGGCCTCCAGGCAAAGATGTTTCCTGTAGTGCAATACAGACTTCAGCAGATAAAAAAGTCCAAACAACAGCAACACAACATCAGGCAGAGCGATTCCTCTACAAACAAGCCCTTTTGCTATCTATTATCAGATAACAATGAATTCTCATGCTGCTTCTGAAACCAGAAGGGTAGATTTTTGAGGTGTAAATAACAGACAATACAGCTGAAGTTACTGGATGAGGGGAAAGCAGAGGAGCTGGAGAGGAAAAGGCTTTGCGGAGTCTCAGTTACAGTTCCTCATAGCTCATCGTGATCCTTTGCATCAGAACAGAGTAAGACTGGTTAAGTCCACATTTGTGGGATAACCTTAAAATACACACAGAAGTTTAGCCCTTCAAAAACAAACCAAATACATTCAGGATCTTTGCAAGGGCCTCTGATTTCCACATCACTTGCTTTCTCCTAAATAAATTACACTACTATTAGTATTGCTTGATACAGAATATGAAATAAATTGAGCCTCTAGCTACTTCCAACAAATAAGAGTAGTTAACCTGTACCTAAGCTGCACACACATCTTTTCTGATGAAAATGAAATTACTGGAAGTCATCTTGGAACCTGTGCCTTGCACAGATAATAGTTCTGTTCTATCTGTCCAAGCTCCAGCTGGGGTCAACAAATGTTGTGGGGGAAGCCTGGAAAAAAAGCTGGGCACACAAAAACTTTGTAAAAGGCGTTTGGAAAGGAAAAAAGTGAAGAGTCTTTACTGGCTAAGAGAAAGAATAAAATTCTGCCTTCTCTCCATAAACCACAGTTGTCTGGGGAACAGGAAAAAGAAAGAAAAGATGTTGTCCCCAGCTCCCATTGCTGCTGTGGGACAGCAAAGCTCACTGGGGATCAGCCAACAACCAGCATGGTGGCCTAGGAAGTAGACAGGGAATGCAAATCAGATGCTTGCTCTCCAGGGCACATCTTTTTAGAGGGGTGCTCCAAAAAGAAAAATACTTGGACAAGGATATCTGAGATAGATGCTACTATGTCGGAAAGAACGGGGGGCCACTGGTGGAAAGCTACAATATTGAGAATGAAAAATAATCAGAGCAGAAGAAGAGACAGAAACAAGAAAGGCTCTGTGCTAATCCCTGTTTCCTCCCCTGTGTTCTCTGTCTTATTGCTGGAGATCCAATCACGGCACAGTAACAAAAAAATTGCTTAGATCTGCAGATACAGAAAGGAGCACTCAGGCACCAGCTTTTCCAGTATCTTAGGAAACTTAGGCTGCACATAATCCCCCTGCAGTTACAAACCTCCCTAACACACTCACCCAAACACACACAGTATCCAGCCCAGCTTGCTGAACAAATTAAATGAAAGCATGGGGCTGCAGCATCTTCTTCCCCATCGGGAGCTACAGCTATCCCAGGCTAGGCACCCCTCTCTTCCTCTTCCATCCACCTCTACTCCTTTTTCATTACATCCTTATTATCATCTTTTTCCCTTTCTATGAATTCATCTCCTTTCACCCAGTTAATCCTCTCTCTATTCAAACTCCCTCTGCTCCTCACAGGATCAGGTGCATAGGTCTGGCCACCATTGTGACCCCAAAAGGCTGGATGAAGTGGAGAAGTAACAAAGATCACTGTTTTGCCCATATTGCCCACTCTAATGGTGTGGAAACCATCCCTGCTGCCTGGGGCTTAGGATAAAGGATGCAGAAGTTCCAGCTCACCAACTGATTCAGAGCAACGGAGTCCATTTCACTGATTTTTGCCCCAGTTTCACCATTTGCAAAGGGATTATCTGAGCCTAGCTACACTAAAGAGAGTGCTGTGCAGACATCCCCGGAAACAGACAAAAGGAGGAATAATGGGAATCAGAAGTTCATTGGAGAATGACAGGTAGACAGATAGGAAGAATGTAAGATGCTTAGATAACTGACTCGATCATGAAGATGCAATGTAAATCAGTCTCAATGCTTTGTGCCTGCTTTGTGCTGCAGTTCTGGCTAGTTCAGTCTCCACATACGAGCTAATTTCTGAGCTGCATCTGTTGCCATGCCCTTTTAAGCCCTTATTAACACCCATTCTTCCAACAAACCAGGAGTGCCCTGTGAATATCACTCACTCCCAGGTGGAGGGGGATGCTGACCCAACCAATTCACAACCCCACATCCTCCCAGAGCACGCAGCTGACCTAATGCCTAATACAGCAACTTCCTCCACTTTGTCTCCTGAGTTCTCCAACAAGGTCACTGCCTGCATCCTTCCAGCTCCACCCTAGGCAGCCCACTGGCAAGCTGCTCTCTCCTGTGCAAAAGCTGCCAGCAAGAGTCAGCGAACAAAGGCGGCTGCGGGTTCCCAGGGGGGCAGATGGTAATGCTATGCTGAAGATAGTAGGAGGGGGGACTTATACCCAAGTCAATTAGGATTAATGCAATGTGGGAAAGTATTAGTTCTGGAACTGTAGGTTTCTCCATTAGAGATTGAAGGCAGATTGGGAAGGGGGGGGAGAGGAAAGTGAAGACAAGCAAGCAAAACCCATGTCTTGGCTCTCCAGGCCTGTTTTTTTGGGAAGTGATGAGGTGTGGATCTAAGACATTACACTCTGGAGATTGTCAGTGGCTCCAGACCCCATTAAGACAGCAGTTTTCTTGCTCTCCTTTCCATGTTTTGCTCAATGCCGTTACAGGCTAATGGTGGCTTGGCCCGTTATCAATGGAAACCTAAGGAAATTCTCCAAAATGAAACATCACAGCATCAAAACCTTTGTATTCAACTTCTTCAGGCTAGGGAGAGCTGGTTTTTAATGCTGTGATGACAAGAATAACAGTAAGGTTAGGTGTTAGCCCAATGAAAAAGGTAAGCAAGCAGGCAGGAGGAGCAAGTGAACTAGACACACCAAATAACTGATCAGGAGAGAAGCAACAAAAAAAAGACTTGTGGGTTAGAAAAAACATGGTTAGAAACAACAAGGGCTTCTTGGTGCAAGCACACACACGCTTTACAAGGTCAATGGATCTGGAAGCAGTGTTTGGGAAGAAACTGCACAAAGATGACATCGTTCCCTTTTGAGGACACCTGCAAGATAAAGGCACCTTTGAATCCTTTGCAGTGATCAGTCCTCTTTCGTTTTCTGTCGTAGCCAAGACTGCGAACTCTTATGGTCCAGCTTGCTCCCACCCCCACTGAGCACCTAATGCAGTGGGCATCTGCTCTGAGCTGCATCTTCACCATGTTATAACCAACTTACAGGGTCTGCAAAGAGGCAGATGAACCAGGGGCCACAACCATGTCAGTCTTCAAACAGCTGAGAAATCGTAGGGTTCTACCTTTCTTTTCAGTGCTGACTCCTGAGGTTACAGCAGCAGATTTATCTTCCCTCTTTCATTGCCTGCTCATACACCTGTACTACGAGGTTCTAAAACCCATTGTGCCTGCCTGAGGAAATGTCCCTGCTAGGTCAGGGGTTTGTGGTGCTGCTGCACTGCAGGCCAGTAGGAAACATCACAAGTGAGCGTTCGGCCTGCAGGAGAGAAGGAGCTGTCAATATTATTTGCCTGTCAAGTGCTACACATGCCGGAGGTGCTTTATAAATAAGTCAATAAACAAACAGCATCAAATTACAAAGAGGAATGAATGATGAACTCCCTTTCCTTTTTTCTAAACAAATAAATAAGGGTCAGAAACATAAATTATACATATTATAAAATCCACCAGGAAGCTGCATTTTGACAATCTAGTGATGCAGAGGCAGACTCAAAGCTTCTTTTTCCCCCTCTGGATAACAGTGGATAGCAGAGCACACTGAGGATGCTTGCAAATTCACAATTTTAAGAATCCAGTGATATTGACAGTAGTTATGCTAATTACTAAATCAGCTAATTATGTACACACACCTAACATGCTGGCAGACCCCTCCTTATTCCAGCTTTGAACTGTTGCAGTTGGCAATTCCCTCAGACAGACCATTATCCTGCTCTGTTTAAGCAAGACGGGTAGTTCCTAAGAAGGAAATTGCACAGTAGCACTCCTTAAAACCAGGCAGATACCTGTGTGTCTCCCTGAACTGGGGCCTCAAAGAGAAGCAATAAATCCAGAGCTCTGCGTGGCTTTGTAAGCCCCTGGAAAGACAACGTGCTGCTGTTAAAATGGCAGCTCCGTCTTCTGAAACAAAAACCGAGTTCCCCAGCAAAACCAGGGATTTCACAGGCTTTACAATCTTTAACTAACACTGTTAGTTTAACTCAGCACTGAAGACGACAAGTCAGACGATGGCAAGATCCAATAGGTTTAGAAAACTTCCAGTATTTTGTTTGTTATGATTATTTTAATAGGAAAAAGTGTTGCAGCTTGAAATCCATTATAGCCCCGCAGTGTTTGCAACTCTAATATAGAAGCCCCAGCTGTTATCTTCTTGCTTATATAGAAACTACAGGTGTGCCTGAACACAAACAAAACAGGAGACGGATGGAAAGCTAAATAGCAACAGGGAAGAGGGAAAGGACAGGCACCCTGCACTCTCAACACTTAGGAAGTCTGGACATTTTGCAGGTAGCTGGTGAATCCAGCTAAAGCTCCTCTCCCAGCCCAAGCTGCCTCTGTAGCAAACTAATCACCAGCCTCCACCCTCCTTTTGCCACTGGCTCTTGGAAGGCAGGCATCTCCAGCAGATCTCTATCTGTCCTTGGTCTAGAAACTGTTGTGCTGTTTTCCTGTTATGACTGCTTCAGGGGTCTAGAACCTGCCATTAATTTTTGCCCTAAAAAGCTTCAGAAGACCTCAGCTCAAAAAAGCATCCTGAGGGAAGCAGTACTTACCTCTGTGAAAAACACTAGAGATGCTCAGACTGCTTGTGTAAGGGGCTGGTGTCTGAATTAAGACAAGACCATCAGAAAAGTGCCTACAAGGGAAGGATTCCATTGCATGGCCAGCTACAAATCTTAAACGTGGCTGTCCTGAATTCTGTTTTAAGGGAGTGAAATGTGGAAGTGCTACGCTTAGTTTTATGGTGCACACCCTGCAAAACACACATTGTAAACCTTCCCACCAAGAGCATTAACCAGGGAAAATAGCAGAGATTTACACTGTATTTTTACTTTGTAAAATCTAAGATACTAACAGGAGATAAAGGAACCTTAACACGTTAGTGTGTAACTTGGTGGTACTACATGAAATCGCAGAGGCCACGGAGACATGAATGAATTCAGATTCTGAACAGCAGAAGAGATAGTGTGCATTACACAAAACAAAATAATACTGTCTCTTCTCATACTATTATTTATGTACATGCTTACGTAGTTAAATGGCAAAAGCTTCCCTTTAAGGAAAACGACACACTAAGGATGTTTACAGTGGTTTTGTTATTACTTTAAATGCATTTCTATTCGATTTCATTATTCAATGTATATTTTCTTTTTCCAGTTACACTTGGGAGGCAAGTACAACATCCACACATTCGTACTTTAGTGTTGTGACAACCAGCATCAGAGTTGCTGAAATATCCATTTCAAAACCTGCCTTAGTGCAATCAATCAAATCCTCCGCTGCAATACAGGGGAAATAAACAACACGATCGGGTTGCAACTCCTGGTTGAGGGGATGGAATACAGAGCATGGAAGAATAAGCGTGAGGGAATAGAGAAAGAGTGATACCAGATTATTTCGATGGTTCAAAGACCTTAAAGAGTCTTAGAGGGGATTAAAGAATAAAACAATATATTAACATTGCAAGGAAGCAAAACCAGAAACTCAACCAACTCAGTAGCCATAAGAACTCATGGACCATGTAGTGTTAAAGCTTTGAGCATCACACTTATAAGAAAGGACAGAGACAGAAGGAAATCTATGTTATATTACTGTAAAGGCAAAGTTCTTTCAACACTGAGAAGCTGATATGACTAAGAGAAGTAGGGGGGATGAGCATAAGATGCCACCAGCAAGAAAGTTCGTGCTCATAGGCAGCCCCCTGTCTTGGAAGGCACTTCTTCCCAGCAAGGTTTCACAAGAGGTCATTGTAGGGAATGGTTGACTCCTACGCAGGTAGAAGAGGTGCTCCCAAACATTCGCTTTTGAGCTCTTCATTTTCCTGGGAAAACATTTCCAGGGAGCAACCGGTCCTCACTTTCAAAGGCCCCTAAGTTGAGAGGGTATTGTTGGTGCGAGTGCACGTACAACATCCATGCGAGCAGGAGGAATCCTGTTCTGCATTATGCTAGCACCAACTGTATTCTTTCAGCGTGTGTGTGTTAGCCAGGAGGAGACCCCACATCCCTCTAAGCAAGACTCAGTGAGAGAGCATGTGTTCAGGGTCGCGTTGACAATTACATGAGAAGTTCATGACATCTCAGTACAACAAAAGCAATTGAAAACTATTTGCCTGGTTCAAGAAATGAAAAACTAGTACCACCAAAACTACATAAAACCCTGTCACTGAAATGTTGACAAAACTTGCCATTACACTAGCATTGTGCATGTGTATTTTGTATGCAGGCTCCTTTACTTCAAGCATGAAAAATGTCAGCCCAGAGGGAACTGTCTGAGAAAGTTACAAGCAGGCATTGAGTTCAGTTCTCGTTTGCTTACTGTGTTCACATTATTATTTTTTCTAATATTTTTGGATGGAAGCGCCGCAGCTTTTGTGTTCATTTAGAAAGAGAATGTGAAGCAGACATATTTGACATATCAGTGCTTGAGTTTTCAAGGGAGACTGAAGTAATACCTGGAGACAAATTGTCCTCTTCTATCCGGTTCCCTGCTTACCATCCCAATTCTTTCACCAACTCTTTTCCTGCTTTCATGTCTAAGCTTATTGCTTGTGCTGCTTATGAGATCTGCTGGGATTTCTTTTCTCTCTCTTCCATCCCACATCTCCTTGGCTACAGCTTGCATCTCTTTAAAGTCAATGTAAACAATCACACCAGATCACGACTGTCCATAAGAAACTGTCACAAAAAGAAAGATGCAGTAAGGAGTAGCTGGAGAGGGGTGTTGAATATACAGAACCTGTGCTTTGGAACCTCTTCCAGGATAAAGGAGATCATGCATCTTTCATAACAAAAGGATCAACACCTGGAATTTAAGTAGGACCACTGCAGACCATCTGCGTTACTACTGGACTCTGACAATACAAATACAGCCTAAAAGAAAAATCCTTTCCCGTAGCATTTAGAAGTCAGCCCAAAAATAATGTCTTACTGTGTATGTATTTCACATGAAATTCCCCCCCTCAGCTCTCGTGAATACTCCTCACCTGGAATACTGCATTCAGCTCTGCAGTCCTTAATATAAAAAGGACACGGAACCGTTGGAGCAAAGAGGGCCATAAGGATGATCTGAGGGCTGGAGCACCTTTGCTATGAAGACAGGCTGAGGGACTGGGAGCTGTTCAGCTTGGAGGAGACCCTATAGCACCCTTACTATACCTGAAAAGGGCCTACAGGAAAGCTGGAGAGGTGCTTTTCATGAGTGGCTCTAGAGACAGGACAAAAAAGGAAGGGTAGGTTTAGATTAGATCTTAAAAAGAAATTCCTCACTATGAGAATGGTGAGGCACTAGAGTAGGTTGCCCAGGAAGGCTGTGGATGCCCTCTTCCTGGAAGTGTTCAAGGCCAAGCTGGCTCTGGGCAACCTGTTCTAGTGAGAGGTATCCCTGTCTAGGACAGAGAGGTGGGAAACTAGATTATCTTCAGGACCCCTTCCAACATAAATCGTTCCTTGATTTTGCAGTTCTAAATGCATTTTTTATATGCAAAAATTAGATCAAGCAAAGGAGATAATAAATACAGAACATTGCACCTGGATTCTGCCTTGCCATCCATCTCTTCACTTTTCCTCTTTTTTTCTAAACGAGTGGGCTGCTAGATTTTGGCCTTGGCATTCTCACCCAGAACAGATCCAGACAGCTGAGTGAGCTAGTGGTTCCAAACACTTGCTTAAGGGAATACAGTAATGAAATTTCAATCATCTTCTTGCTGTGCCCTACAGCCCCCATACATTAACACAGAAAACAGGTTTACCAAGCAGAAGACAGGAGTCCGTCAATATCATTAAACCAGCTGCTATTTCTCCAATGAGTGCCAGAAAAAGGTAGAGAGAAATGTGGTCAAGCAAGAAGGGACAACGTTTTATGACTGAAACTTTAATTATCTGTATAATGCTTGTACATGTCAACTCGCCTTCCCCTTCCCTACTCCCATTATTCTCCTTGAGGGTGTCAAATGTAGATCTGGATTTTATCCTGCTTCACTACACTCTGAGAGACACACACACACACGTGTATAGACCTATTTTGGAGAGGATTGTTGTCTGTGACTTAAACAAGACATGGTTCCCCAATACTCCTTGGTCATCAGGCTGCTGCCGTGGCTTGAAGCTCTGCTTTGGGGTTATCTCCTGTCCATTTAAATTCATTCTGCAGAGTATTTAGCAAAGTTGTAGATGCAGCTGCCCTTTGAGGGGGATGCTGGATGAGGTGGAATTCAGTCTGAGATTGAATCTCCCCTGAGTAGGTGGTACATGGTCTAACTTCCCACTGCAGTTAATGGAGACTCAGTCCTTACGGGCAGTGAAGTCAAAAGGTTAATTCAGCTGATCAGATGTCTGCTCTAAGATGAGTTGAATTAAGTTCCTACCCTGAACTGACTGCACTGAATCCCTATCATCTATAATAGGTATTTTGACACCAACTCACATCCAGATACCTACAGGAAGGCCCCTGAATTTAGACATTTTAATCTAGAACTGAGCCTCATTCACTGAGTCAAGGTAATCTCTGCCTCTTTTCCAGCCTCCTTACAACCATAAGTATGAAATTTATAACCCTATATATCAGATCTCTCCATGTATTGCATGCAAACTGAAAACCACATAACACTACAGAAGGCAGGAGGCAGCACTCCTACGAGGGCATAGTTGCCAAACCATGATACCAAGCAAAACAATTCTCCTTGCAGAGCAAGGATGCACGCAGAGTGGACAGAGTCTGGAACACGTCTTTCTCAGCATGGCCTGAACTAGCTGAAATGTGCAAAAAGGAGCATGAAGTTAAGATGCTCAAGCTCAAGCCCTGCCTAGTGGCAGGTTTTATCAGCTTAGGTACAGTGTCTTGCTATCACAACACTATCTGGTTGCCAAAACTGAGAAAGACTCCCAGGGCTGTACTGGTCTACTGTGCACTAGTGAGAGGTATGTAAAACACTGGTTTAAAGGTTCACAGGTTTAGGACCTCTTCCTTCAAAGTTTGCGTGAGGCTTTGAAGGTCTTGTGTTCCTAGCCTTTTCAGCAGAAGATTGCTGGTTAAAGCAGGCTGTAGAGCACACTTTGATAATATCTGGGAGATTTTTTTTATACTGAAAATAAACTACTCCTTCAGATCTGGAAATGCAGGGGACAGACTTTCTAGCACTCCTACCTGAAAGCCCAGGTACAACAGGGAAGCTCAAAGGCACATTAAAATGAAATAACATACAACACTTACCTCTTTTCCTCTCCAAAGTACTTCACAAGCTTTTATTAAATTAAGTCTCATCACACCCTTGGGACACAGGTGCAGTAAATACCTTCACATGAGAGGTAAGACAGAAAACTCCACACAAATATTCCTCTGACTGTGTGAAGTAATTCATTCCAGTAGTTTCAAGCAATCAAAGTTGTACACAAGAGAATTTGCTTATGAAAGGCATGTGAGCAGACCCCAGGAAAGAACAGCAGCAGCAGCTCTGTAAGACTCGGCCTTTCTGTGCTCAGGGTAATAATCCAAATGTTAAGCTATGCGCATTGTCAGCGTGAGTCTGACTTACGCATTTTTAATCTATTTATTTATTCTAATTAGGCAGTTAAATGGAAGAGGGAAACCTCTAGCAAGTAGGTCTGCTTTCAGGTTGTAAGCCAGTTTGCTTTCCACTGTACAATTAGTACCCTTCTGTGTGCATGCTGACAAGTGTCTTGAGGACACATACAACATTGGGTGGGCTTGACAGTCACAGATCAGGCAGAAAGATGCTGGCAAATCTCTAATCAGTGTTTTCTGTTCAGTGTTTAAGAAAATGCATTTACTGACAGGAGCAGTCATAGAGACAGAGACACCTCACCACTGAAATTTAATTCAGAATGTCTTAATGCAAAAATGGATAAAGGAAACGTGGATGCACATAAACAGCCAGTTAGAAGCAAAAATGTTCCTCTAAGGAAGTGAAATGTTACAGGTCTTTAAAAACTGCAGGAGGGGGATGAAAGTCATCAAAACCTCAGAACTTCACAATGAACAAGACCAACACTAACTTACACCTGAGGTAAATAGCAGCCTAGGCTGGACTTCCCTCCTCTGTAAGACTAGGGAACTCAGAAAGGACATCTTAAGGAGTAAATGTACCGCCCAAGAGCTGTAGGCAGAAATTTAGTTGTGAATCATCTGACTTGAGTAACTGCAGGTAGCAAAGTGTTGTAGTTTGAAAATTGTCCTAATTCCCCAGCATTTCATTTTATGATTTCATGTTGAAAATGACTTTATTTTAAAACTAGGGATAAGGTGTCCCATCAGACCTCTGGGGCTCCATCCCAACCTCAGAGATGATTGGTGGACAGAGCCTATAAAAGGGGGTGAATGTCCAATTTCTGCCCTTCTTCATCTGTCTCTTGGCAGACATAGAGCTCTGCCAGGCTGAGGGGCCAAGTGGCCCACCTTGGGGAGGTGGAGGAGGGGGCAGAAAAAAGGCCTGGACTGGTCACTGTGGTCCTGCCATGGCAGGGGGACAGACACAGCTCCCCCTTCCCCAGGGGCTGGAACACAGGGAGATCTGAACTGCAGCCGCTGCTCCCAGCACCTGCTTGCCAAGCTGCCACCAAAACTGCTCTGCCACTTGAAGCATGGCACACCATTTGAACACAGGCTGGCTCTCAAGCGCTGCAACCAGCTGTGGCCCCAGCTCTGCCCAGCAGTGACACACTAAAGCACAGAGTTGCCTGCTGTAGCCCACTGGTCTCTGAAGATGCGAGAAGGTGGCAAGCTCTTAACCCTTCCCCTCACTCAGATCTANGTCCTGCCATGGCAGGGGGACAGACACAGCTCCCCCTTCCCCAGGGGCTGGAACACAGGGAGATCTGAACTGCAGCCGCTGCTCCCAGCACCTGCTTGCCAAGCTGCCACCAAAACTGCTCTGCCACTTGAAGCATGGCACACCATTTGAACACAGGCTGGCTCTCAAGCGCTGCAACCAGCTGCGGCCCCAGCTCTGCCCAGCAGTGACACACTAAAGCACAGAGTTGCCTGCTGTAGCCCACTGGTCTCTGAAGATGCGAGAAGGTGGCAAGCTCTTAACCCTTCCCCTCACTCAGATCTATAACCACTTGGAAAGGAAGGAAAAAGAGGAAACAGAGTGCACCCTGTTTACCACAACAGGCATTGCCTCATGTGACCAG
>VZRI01013656.1:199466-221342 GCA_013397515.1 Upupa epops | reverse complement strand
CCACAAGCATCGAATGTATATTCTGTGCTGTATTCCTGCCCCCCACCCCCCTTTCTCTTCTGGAAAGTGGGGTGCGAGTGTGTGTGTGGTGGCTTTGAGTTATTAGTGTTGGTGTACACTCTCTTGTCCCAGAGCTCTTAAATAAGGCAAAAAACTGATGTGTTAGCTGTTTCCCATTTCTCTCAGAGTGTGTGTGAAGGCATTGTGATGCAGTTTCTGGTTTACCTTTTTGATTCTTTTACTTACTTGGGGATTTTTCCTTTTATTCTTGGTGATGGGCTCAATAAACTGTTGTCTTTTTAGCAAAATAGCTTCATTGCCTGTTGAACTCTCGGGGAGAGCTGGTTGCTGTGCTTGAATTACAGGCACCAACCCAAACCAATTTAGATCCTTTCCCTAAACCACTACGAATCCCAAGGTACTCTACTGGGAATGCACACATGACCAAAAACAGCAGTACAGGATGGCTTCCCAAATATGCCTGGGAGAGAAAGTAAAGCTTCTCAGCTCTTGTTTGGTGGTACATCTTTGACTCATCCATTTCATTATCACCTGCAGTAGATTTTAAGCTCTTATTACCTTATAAATTCTCCCTGCACTGTCCACATCCCTTGCCTATAAAAGCTCAGCAAAGGTGATAGGCTAAAGTTTCATCCTTATAGCAGCTAACGGAGAAATGCTTATAGAGAGCTGCAAGTTACTAATGTCTCTCTGCACTTGAATATATTCATTCTTTTGCTATGAAGACTTCCAGCACGGAGGTAGCTTAGCAAGACTGGGTGAGAAAAGGGGGAATTTTAACTGGATCATACAGCACGGCCAGGGGAACATGTTTTCAGTTCAGCCACCGGAGACAGCCAAGTGCAAACCTTTCAAAGAAAAGAAAAGAAAAGCCCACCCTGTAAGCAACTTGAGGAGGACAGCAAGGACACCTTATGCTCCGGTTACCCCATGAGGCAGACAGTTTGATGCTTCAACTTTGCACAGCCAAGGTGACCCTCTTCTTTCTGCTATCCACTAAGAGACAGGAGTAACATGATGTGTGTTCTACAGAAAGCAGAGCAAAAACTACAGCACGCTGAGTACTCTGACAGAATCATGGGGCTTAATGCTTATTTACTGCCTGTCAATGTCTTGTTTGGATGGGATGCTGCATCTGCGTAACTGTTACGAACTGCTCATTAGACATTAACAGGACAGGACTGTGCTGCAATCAGGACACCTGAGATGATAGGAAAAGGAGTAGCAAGCAGCAGCAGAGAAATCCAAAGAATAAGGGAAGGAGCAACAGTCAGCTGCTGTAATGGCTGCAGCGAGTAATGAGTTCATTGGCTAGCGTGCATCACTACTGCTTTCTAGTAAGTGGAAGTAGGAGCAGAGCCATGTGTCAGAGGCTCCATACTGTCAGCTGTTAGCAGAGAGATTGATTTAACACAAGTGTCAATGGCACAAGCTTTGGCAAAGAGGAAATTCCCCTTGTAGCTGCCAGGCAACCACAGAACAGAACAGAGCAGTAGCAATGACAAAGCAGCCAGTCTGGCTAGTGACCCTTTGGCAAGACTCACACTGAAACCCATCTTTATTAAACACAGCAGGCTTAACACTGTGCAAGATTTTGAAACTATGTGTACGTGATACACATGGAAAAGGACTCGGAAATAACCAAAAGTCACTGAGCAGATGAAGTACAGGATCTTTAGGCTGGACATTAGGAAAAAGTTGCTCAATTTGAGGGTGGTAGATCACTGGAACAGATTGCCTAGAGACATGGTGGAGGCCCCCTCCCTGGAGATATTTAAGTTCATGCTTGATGGGGCTCTGAGCAACCTGTTCTAGTTAGAGATGTCCTTGTTTGTTGTAGGGGGTTGGACTAGATGACTTGTGGAGGTCCCTTCCAACCCAATACATTCTATGATTCCAGATGCACTATAATCCTGCCTAGAAGCATGGGCAAGGACAACTCCTCAACCAGTGCAACCCTGTTTGCTTCACCCTAATGCTAGTGATAGAAGAATATTGGGGGTGGCCAGGCCCCCTTCCTAGGAAATGTAGTCTGTAGGAAAGAAGAGAGATCGTCTCTCTGACAGTCCAGAACGAAGATAGCAAAGACAAAACCTTCAGGAAAAAAACACAGTGTTTCTTCCCAGAATGAGTCTAGACTCTGAAATCAGCACACAATACACAAGATTGAACTCTTGTGTCTGGGTCTCTTATTGAAGTAATCCTGGGTAGAAAGAACAGCACATCCTGAACTCCTTATTTACTTTAAGTAATAGATTATAGTTATAACTCCGACTTAGTTGACTGGAATAACCTAGAAAAATTCAGCCACAAAAGTATTCTCTGACACATGTAAAAGCTGTAAAACACATCTTTAGTCTGAGTTTTTCCTCTCTGCATCTTTCCCATCTACTCAGCAGAATGATTAACACGATCACTCACTACAAACTAAGATTTCTTCTCTGCATCTTCCCTTTCAGGTACATATGATTTATGAAGCAGCCAGCCTGGCTTCCAGATCCTGAGACAGTGAATAAGGAAATAAAACCAAGAAAAACCTTTTCTAGATATGTCAAGTGTCAGGAACTTCTCCGAAGGAACAAGTAACCAGTTCAAAGGGGCTCTGTTTCCTCAGCCTCTATACAAAACCAAATATTTATGTGAAAAATCTGCAACACATTCTTTCTGGGAAGCCTCCTAGCCATCCCTGGGAACCAAAGCTGGAGAAATAAAGACTTACATTGGAATTATATATAGGGAGCATGACCAGAAATAGCAATGGTGACAGAAGGAAGAACTTTCCCAAAACGGATCACTTTTTTTTCCCCTAGGAGTGTGTTTCCTCAGATCTCCTCAACGTGAAGCACCAGCCTAATTCACACTAAGAAAGAGTAGAGCAGAAGGCAACTATAAGAAACTGAAGCTTGATTGCGGAGGTAGGTGTTAAAACACAGAGCCACACGCCAAAACTCACATTTGTGATATTGCCAGACTTGTGTGGCACAGAACTCCCACAGAGGGGGGAAAAAAACGAAAACCAAGACTGACAGACCAGGCTCCTTACAGCACATACTTCATTCAGCATCTCAGCAAGAAGGCTCAGGGTTGAGATTTTGGGTACCTTTGCCTCTCTCAGTGGAGAGGGTCAGGATTCTTTCACATGGGGTGAGCTGGGAGGAAGTGTTTGGGCAGACACAGACACACATGTGCCTCTCTAGTGTCTCAGGGAAAAGCGGCACTAGCCAGCTTATCCTTCTGCCTGTTGTCAAATAGATAATTGTTCTGAAACAGCTGGGCCAGACAATAGCATCTTTAATGGCCCAGCTTAAAAGCGGTCGTGACAGAAATCATAATATTTTTTAATCTCCCTTTCACCAGCCTTCCCGGAAATTCATTTTTAATGACTGCAGCTAGCTTTCATTTTTGCTTTTGTTTTTAATTTAAATAACTTTTTGAGTTGTGTAACCTCCCTCTTCCACTTCCAACACTCCCTGTAAGTTAAAGCCTTCAATATTCAAATATAAAACTAATACCAGATGCTAACAGAAACAATGGGATGCTGATTCAGTAGTTCTTGTCATCTTGTTCTGGGACTGATCAACGATCCCATGTCCCCAACAGGTAAGGGTTCAATCTTTCCCTGAGACACCTATAAATTCCCCCTTACCATGAAGGCTCAAAATAGCCCACCTCCCCAGACCGCCCACCTGGAAATGCTTGGATTCAAAGTAGTAAAGTCAGATAACATCAATCTTTGACACTTGTGATTCCATGTGGAAACAATCAGCTCCTGCCTGATTGTTTTCTGTTGCTACACATTTAAGAAAAGGTAGGAAAAAAACCACCACTATTTTACCCTGAATTTAAATTTCTATGCATGAACGTGATTCCTACTTTTAGTAAAATATAAATTTACAACAAAGCTCCAACACTCCCTCTCCTCTGCAGCACCCCATGATCTGGTGTTCCCCTCATGCACGTCATTCTGGATTCTTATCACAGATACATGACATGGTCATCATCACAGTCTAAATTGGCCCAATTTTAAAAGCTCTCAGTTTTGTTTGCATCTATGAATTCACACCTCCTAATCCTCCTCTTAGACAATAAAAATTCCCTAAAGCCCAAGTTTCTTTTCATTACCCTATATGTGGCTAGAATCTGGCTTTTGGGCCCAGTGCCTCCTTTTTGTATGTATTTCACATTGAAGAAAGCAAAGCTCATACCTTCTCAATGAAATTTTCATGAACCATTGCCCGGTGCTATGTATCCAGCAATATTAACTATTGCAGTTGTTTACATTCAGATCGTTTTCCTGAGCCCCAGGAAGAATAATATTTATTTTTACACACTAGAAGAATTTAAATTTCTGGAAGATGCTATGTTCACCTCAGCATATGACTCGGTTATCCAGGTGGAGGTCATGATCTTAGAACAGGAGGAACACATACATCATGCAATCATATATGTCCCTTGGCACTTACGCAAGGCACCATTTAATTGAGCCCCTCAGAAACAGAGCTCATTATTGCTAAACACCTAAATGGCTGCTGGACTTACAGATTCTATCCAAATGCTAGATCGGCAGCTAATGTGGACATTATAGGAAGGATCCCACTCTCACACAGCTATCCAGTGCTCAGCATCCTTCAGCATGAATTTGCTTAGAGGGTGGATGATGAGGGAAGAGCAGCAGGCATGAACTGAAAACACAACTACACTGTAAAGTAAGATGGGATGGAGCATGGGGTGCTGAGTACTATCCTATACATCTGGGGATAATTTGAGATCCAAGATGTAGGCATAATTCAGCAATAAATAAAAAAATACAACAGAAAATAGAAGATCCAAAAGATAATCCGTGTTGTTACTATTCAGTTCACCTCCGTAGTGCCTAAAAATAGTTACCCATTGCAATGCATCTGAATTTAGTGATTTAGGTCAGGTTTAGCATGACTTTGGGGCCATATCCTTATACCACATTGCTAGACTAGGGTTAAGTCAAAACAGTATCATTTGAAAGTAGATAGCATTGGCAAGGCATTATCTGCTAAAATATTTATCTGAAAAACCAGATAGTCTAAAATTTCACATTGTCTGGATTAACAAAGTTTTAAAAAGCAAACAGTGAATTATTTGCCCAAAACTACAAACTAATCAACAAAAAACTGTGGTGTGATGGCAAAAAGGTTTTTTCCCCCTCATCAAATAATGAAAGACAGACAAAAGCAGCCAGAACCCATAATCTTAGAGAAAAAGCAGAGATGGTACCTGATGCTCTTCATTGAAAGGAGCTTCCTGACACTGAGGCAGTCGACCCACTAAAAGACACAAAATGCCTTCAGATGATCTGCATCCAGGACTCAGATGTTGGCATTTTGTTTTAGAGGACCTTGGGGTGGAAATTTTACTAGTCCTGGAGTAGAGGGAACACAGATATAACTTATTTCCCTTGTTCTATTAGCACCCAGGAGGATTCCACTAAGAGCTGCTTCTCGCACTTCACCTATACAAGGTCAGGTGAAACAAGAGCAGCTTAGATGGGAAAAGCTGCCTGGAAGGGGAAAAGAACAAAACATAACTCCCCACATTAGAGACATAAAAACAAGGTATTAAAAGATTGACTGCTGTACACAAACCATTGACAATTTGAGGGAGAGCTCACAACTAGAATGAGCAGGTCCAGAGCCTATGTCAGGACACCTGTTTATGGCACCAAATCCACTGGGCACTATACAGCAAAGGAGCCCAAAGAAGGTGAGAGCTTCGTGAAGGCAGTTCTAAGAGGCAGAACTGTATTACATTCAAAGAAAAACAAATGACAGTGGGCAAAATATGGCCTTCAAGAGAAGTGCAGGCATGAAACCTAATGGAGCCAAGAGGTTATTAAATCAAAAGACAGTTGATTTGGAAAAAAAGGCAATTTCCCCCTCCCACTGTGATGGAGGACCCAGGGCATCCATAGCTGTGGGAGACTGTCACCTGAGATACCACGATGAGATAATCCTTGGAGAAACCACAGCACCGAAAGCTATGCCAAGCAAACATGAAGGAATTTAGTGTATTTTGGCCTGGAAAGGGAAGGACATGAAAGTTTTTCCATTCTCGTGTGCACACATATTTTCCTTTGAAGCATGCAGGAAGGGGTGCAGCATGCATTGCTATGGGACTGTGTGATGCAGGGAGGGATACATGGGCCAAATGGACCTCCTCCTCATCCAGAGGGTAAAAGAAAAAGGATAAGAAGAGCAGGATAAAGATGATCAGAGTGAGAAGTGAAGGAAAAGGTATAGAGCCAGGATAGACAGCAGGAAATGATAGAGCCCTAAAGGATTTGAATAAAGAAAAGGCACATTTTTCTTCTTTCAGCAGTGACACTGTGGACTGGCGCTCTGTATCCAAACGACTGAAAGCAAATGGCAGGTCACACAGCAAATGCCTGTGCCTGTCAAGGGTGAGAAGGAAAGTGGGACACTGCTTGACCCCTTCCCCACCCCAAACACACAGGATCACAGCTATCTGCCATTGCTTACTCTAGCACGCAAAGCAGGGACAAGCATTTGATGCTACCAAGGGGGCCTTCTGTCAGTCAGCACTGCACTTGCTTCACCCCATGGCTTCTAGCCCGTCCATTAGAGCCAGCACCACAGCTCCCTCGGTTCCTCTACTCCTGGCCACCACCCCACAGCAGACAGAAATTGTGGCACGAGGTGGGAGACAGCAAGCTAGCAAAACAGGAGGCTGGTGACTTCACATGGCACAACCCCCAGGATTGTTGGGGTGGATCCAAGTCACTTCAGTAAGAAAGGTATGGAAAGCAACAAGAGATTAAAGCAGCCTAGCTTTTAACTAGCGAGCTGTTTGCCTAGTCAAATTAAATGAGGTAGAATCAAGATCTGGTTATCCTAGTCCTGAAAGGCTTTGCAGGCTTATGTGTGCAGAGAAAGCAGGGACCGAGTTAGTCACAACTGTCCTATGTTGCTCATTAAAACAAAGCTCAATTCCCTGTGTCTTACAGAAAAAAAAGTTTCAAAATATGGAAAGGGGATCCATTTCCCTTGCCCTCAGAGAGATGTGTGAATGCCCTTGGAAAGCACAGGGGAAGGGCTGCAGATGTAGATCATTCCCCCTCAAAAATGCGAGATTTCAGCTTTGCACCATGAAAATCCAGTTTCTTCGTTGAGACCTTAGAAAGGCTGTGACTCCATGTAATCTCCATTTACTGAAAGCATCATAGGAACTGAAATTAATGGTTTGAGATGGGTCCACATGGAAAAATGCTCCCAACAGCAACAAACTCGTTTTTCTACACCAAAATATCATTACAGGACTAACTAAAAGGAAATGCAACCTGCTGCATTGCCACTTCTTCACAGTTGTGTCTTTTCTTACAATTTTACCTCTGCTGAGGCCCAGCTGCACTTGCATGGTAAAATAAAACCTGGGATCACACAGCAGAGTGAGTTACTTGCAAGCATCTCCCACAGCCAGCCCTTTCCTTAAAGTCATTTCTGTTTAGAGATAGCGTATCTCTTAACGATTCAGCAGAGCTTTCCCTAGCAGGCCTTTCATACACATGAAAAGAAATATCTGATCAAATATATTCCTCTATCATGGCTTCGGAAATATTAGCAAGATTTAATTAATATATAATCATATCAGCAGAAAAGAGTTAATTGAAATATTGAATAACTACAACTTTAACAGGATTGGAACATAATGCTTCAGACGTACTAAGCAGATGATTTATCCACAGCACTATACAAATGTGAGTTAACAGTTGGGCGAAGACTTTAGAGCTATTATTTTTAGCAATAGAAGAGTATTCCCCAGGTTGTGCCAAGCCATGTATGCCATGAAGCATTGTGAAAAAAATCATCTTATTGTGCTTTTTCTCCTCCTATTAGAAGAAAAGGAGAAAAATGTGTCTGACATTATTAATTGGGATCTTGTGGTAACGCTGCAGTATGTGCACGGAGAGAGAAACGGAATTTCAGTGCAAATTCACTGACCTTAGCCAAGACACATCCAGGGAAGAAAGTGGCTAAATGAATTGAATTCTGTGACATGAAGCATGTTCTACAATCCCAGGTGTCATATTAATTGTGCATGCTACGAGCAGGACAGCTGTAAGATGAGTATAGTATGGCTACAATCACTGTTGAGGTTAACTAGATAGCAAAGAGAGGTTAGCAGTGTAGTGAGCCTGAACTACAAGACACCATCTCTACCTTCAGATTTTGTGGAAACTTGTTTACTCAGCTTAATTCTGCATACAGGGGTTTCCTTTCCACAACCAAAATCTCAAATGCCCATAAAAAAAAAAAAGAATCAAGGAAACCGTAAGAGAGTTTTCTCTGACTGAAGTTATCCAGATGTGGAGAAACCTCAGACAACCAAATCAGCATCTCCGCAAAGAGGCATTTATTCTGTATCGTGAGCTACACTGAGACTGGTGTTTATCACCAGCTTGCAAGCAGACACCGAAGCAATGAATCTCAGATGAGATCCCAAGGAGTGGAATTCACATTCTCAGCCACTCAGTAAAGCAGTGCTCATAACCAAACTCCTACTTAACTGCAGTTTTCCCTAGACACTGCTTTCAACTAACTCCCTTGGGACTTTGCATTAGTCACAGAGTTGCATGGTGTATCGCTTCGCTTTGGTGAGATGGGAAGACTTCCTTTCCACCACGGATGTAGAGATAATAATCTCAACAGTTGTGATTAGACACAGTAATAATAGGGATAAAACTAGGAGACACACACCAAGGGAGACTGAACTACACTCTGCAAGAGGTAATTTATCTAACTGAAGTGATGTGCCTGGCTTGGCATCCAGGAGGAAATGTTTAGCTCCTGCAAAAGCAAGGATGAAAGCTTCTGCTGCAGAGAGACATACACAAAATTCATGAGACATGAACAGTGTCCAACATTTGTAACGTCTTCCATTCAAGTCTGTTCACATATGACCATTTACTTGGAAATTACCACTGGTATGTGCAGGTAGGTACACAGGAAGGCAGAATAAACGTGTCTGGCTGTGTCCATTCCAGCTGCTTTTCTCTCTGCTTTTGCTGTCAATACCTATGGATCACAGGCTCTCTCAATTAAAAGAATGAGTGAAATGCCTGTCAAAATTAGGCTCAACCTAAGCTTCTGAATAATTGAGATGACAATCTTCTCCCCAATTTATCTGGTATTAGCAAAAAAAGGTTGAAAAATATTCTTATTTGATATTTGCTACTAAAATCTTTCTACCTCAGATGTGAAAAATATACGTAAGTGCATCCTGCTACAGTTGTTAAATGCTAAGTCCTTTTTTTTTCTGGCTCAAAAGGTTTGGTTGAAAAGCCTAGAGAAGTTGCTGTATTTTATGTGCTGATTTAAACCAGTCCTCCATGTTCTTGAAGGGCTTTCAGGGGGATGAAGAGGCATAAAATCAAACAGTCACATACAAAGTGGGGAGAAAAAGAACGGTTCACAAAGGCATAGAATGATGAGAGTAATGATTTTAAGCTGGAGAAGGGTAGATTTTGGCTGGACATCAGGAAAAAGGTCTTTCATCTGAGGGTGGTAGTTCACTGGAACGTGTTGCCTAGAGAGGTGACCCCATCCCTGGGGACATTAAAAATCAGGCTTGATGGAGTTCTGAGCAATCCGCTCTAGTTAGAAACATCCCTGCTTGATGGCAGCGTTGTAAGGGGGTTGGACTAGATGACCTTTAGAGGTCTTTTCCAACCCAATACATTGTATGATTTTATGAAAGTCCTACAACCATAATGTGCAGCTGTAGAACACCAGGATTGTTTCAAATTACTGAAGCTTTATCTCTTCTCTTTCATCCCAAACGGACAAGGCAAAGCAAGCAAAAGACACCACATCTTTTTTGCAGCTTTTCCTGGTATCTCTACAGTAGTTAAATGTCAGAACATGAAATGATTGCATTCCCCCAGTATGCCTTTTGTACCAGTGGGGATCCTGACTCCAAACCCCTCACTACATACACAGGTAAGGCTGCAAGACGGTAACCTCAAAGTGATGCTATGGTCGAGTGCTCAGAAGGCACTACCTATGTGTAAGCAATGGAGGAAGCACCTCAGATGGAGAATAATTAAATGTAAGACAGTAAAAGAAAAAACAGCCAGCAAAAAAATTCCTGTGTAGCTTAAAATACCAAAGAGATTGCAGACCACTGAGTCCCTGAACAGGTGCAGACATGGGAGCAAGAGGTAGTTCAGAGCTGATCCAGATCCCAGCATTCCCAGCTGAGAACACCAGGGAATGCAGCAGAGTGCAGAAGGTGTAAAGAGCTGATCTCTGTCTCCAGCAAGAAGCAATGTAATAGTATAAAAATTGTTGTATCGTTAAATACTGTGTAATAATTTAATAACTATGTATGATTTACCTAATTACTTATCTCTGTTCCATAATGTATCATCCTACTATTTATTAATAGACAGCTAGACTTTAATGGAACTGAATGGTCAGTGCTTCCCTTAGGCTATTGTTAAAGGCTGCTTTCATCTTTATCTGTGAAGACCATTCATACATAAACCATCAAACCACCTAATGGGAGATGAAAAATCTCTGTTGTGGACCCAAGTTTCCCCAACCAATCCCATCTGCTGTCATCAGCAATAGAAGCAGAGAAAGGAACACGCTTCAGCGCTAGGGAAGAATAACTTCAGACACAAATCTGGCTTTTTTTGAATTCAGAGTAGCCCCAGCCTTTCAGAAGACAGCAGAAAAACTTTGCACCAGCCTCCTCTGCTTGTGCAGACATCAGGAAAACAGCTTCTGGCCTGGGGGTGTTTGTCCGACTGGCTTTCACAGCTTTAGTAATGAAGCTGAGAGCTAAACCCATTAATTTCACAACTGCAAGCAACATTGGAGTTTTTGCCAGTGTTCCTGCATTAGCCAGGTCTCCCTACCTCTGCCATGCCAGCATTAATAGATTAATTACTCCCAGTAATACTTTGTGCCACTGATAGTAATTTCTGGAGAACGAACTGAAACAGGCTTTTCCCCTTAAGTCATGCAAAACACAGCACATTTAGCAGAGAAGGAACAACAACAAATCCCAAGATGAAAACTATGGACATCTGTATGCAGAAAATATACGTGTATTCAGAACACACACAAGAAAGGCATGAAGCCATACCTTACTATCTTGCTGTCAAACCCTAGAGGTTCATTAAGGCTAAGCCTAGCAGTCTTTACATTTGGCAGGTTCACATAGCAAAGTCTTCCATGAGCAGGCAGGGTAGAGACTCGACCAATTGAGTTAGGCAGCCAGCATTCCTGCTTCTGTGAATAAGATCCTGAGAAACCCTTGTGCTCCTGGATTTTTACTGGTTCTCTCTATTCTCCCACATCGTTGATCCCTCCTGCTAGGATGGTCCTAGGAACTAGGTCATGCAGTATTGAAACCAGCAGTTGTGCCCAGCATGAAAATGCCTTTAAAACACTTTTCCCTTACCTCAAATTATGGGTGGGAGGCTAGTAAGAAGCTCCATAAATCACCCATGCAAGAGTTGAAGAGGTTAACTTTGACCTTTGACTTGTAAGCACAGATGCAAGGTGGGAAAAGAAGTTATAGAAGCCCCCTCTCCATGGGACAAAAACTGAGTTGGACAATACATCATCTCACACTTCAAAACAGTTCAATTATACTGGCCATTTCAGAGAATCACAGCCCTACAACAGGGGCTATGAATGGATCCTGCTTTAGGATACTGAACACCTGGTTTCCCTAAACTCTCAAGATTCATAGTAGTGAAGACATCAACCCATCAAGTGACATGCCACAATCTCTGTCCTGCCCTCATCTCCTCCTATCCCACAGAGAGGATCCTTCCTGTCCCTGTTCTCCTGACAATAGCTCCACAAAAGAAAAAGCCCCTGGGACTGAAAAGTCACAGAATCCAAGGACGTGATTAATTATTTAAATTGACAAAATTACATTCTACTGCTGACATTCAACACTGTCTACTCTGCCTCTTTCTCTCACTGTCCCTTTCTCTCCTGCCAAACCCCAGAAGCTTTTTCCCCTATGGACATGTGCCAGCCAGGGATCTGTTCCTTCGTCTTTGCTCTCTGCTAAATATTTTTTATTCTCAACCACCTGCCCCAGGCCCTCTCATCAATTATTAATCAAGTGATCCATGAATATGCAAATCAACCCACGCAGTCATTTTATTAAATTAAATAAGAGAGAAAAGAGACATGGCATGTACAGCAGCGGAATAGATGATGGGGTAGACTGCTTCAGGGAAGCAGGGCTAGGTGCTTTCTAACAGAGAAGGAAAGAGGATAATATGAACACACACTAGATACAACCGGCAAGAGGATTACTTGTAGAGTCACTCACATTTTAAAGTGATGTTCTGCAGAAACATGGCTGTTGAAAGATGAGTGCATGCACATATAGGAGGGCTTTATCCCGCAGTAAATTAACAGGTGGAGACCCTAGTTTTTTTCTAATAATCTCTATCACCAGAGGTACTGTGGAGCAAGACAGACACTTATGAGATTGGGGGGGTGTCCTGCTGGCCATGCATGAAACATTTCCATCTGGCCCTCAGCATCCACCTCTGCAAAACCACAGCTGTGCTGCATCCATGTGAACAGATAAGGGTAAGCCAAGGACACCTCCTCTACATAGTTCTTCTAAGTGGGAGTCACTGCTGTCAACTGTCTGGCTTGCACAGGAGAAGAACAAAGGAGGGTTTCCTTGAAACTTACGTCTTCTCTCAGCTGCTACACGCTGACCCATTTTGTACCAGGTACCAAAAAGAGCTACTATCCCTCCACAAATAGAAGTTTTCTGGTTATGTAGCATCCTACCTGACTTGCACCCTTCCCAGTACCCTCTCTACACCTTTACGCACTATCTGATCTTTCTGGATCTCTTTGGGCCAACAACAGCTTTCCCTGGTACAAAGGCCACAAGAAAACGGTCAAGATTTTTATGAGCTTTAAGGTTGTCTGTGTGCTGATGCCAGACTCAAACAAGAAAATCCAAAATGTTCAAATCAGAAATTTCTCTTCCATGATTGCATGGATGTTGCCACCCACATGACAAAGCCCCTTTACAGCTGTTGAATTTTCTGGAAATGACCCTCAAAAGAAGTCAAAGGAAACCATCTGGTCTGCTTTTCCAGTCACTTGTCTTGTGAGTAGCAGATCTGAATAGCCTTGGGATGACATTCCATCCCAGTTCCTTACAAGCATCTCCTTGGACTATTAGAAGTCTGAGATCAGTAGGTTAATCCTACTTGTTTAGACATTTCTATTAGATGCTGACATTGGGAGAACACATCTCCTGGTTCAGAAAACTATCAATATGACATTGTTGGCATAGGCAATACCATTCTTTCAAGGTAGTCACCTTATACCTTCTGAGCCACATGCTGCTTCACCACACCAAGTTTCTCTGGAGAGTCTGTTCCACAGACTGGGTTCTGGGTCAGACCACAGCTGCAGAATCCAAACAGATGATAGAGTCAGAAGCAAGCCCAGCCCTGCCCCATAGCAGTTTTAGGGAGATGCTGTAGTCATTGGATCAAGAGACTTCCATAAAGTCTAAGCACAGAGCTGTGATATTGAGGATATCAGTTTGTCTCCTGACTATATGATGACTCTGAAATACAATTTTCAGAATCAGGAAACTGTTTCCTCCAGTACAGCCCACAGACACACATACCATGACACTGCTGAACAGAGGGATGGGGACTGCATCAGCAGCTGGAAATTACATGCTCACATGATTCCTTGGCCACCACTATTCTTATGGGGGTACAAGAGGATGAGAGGAACAGTTTTCTCACCCACTGATCCAAGATTTCTAGTTCATATCAAAGAATAATTTTGGTTAAACCCTCCTTCTCCATAAAACAGCTAACTCTGTAGCAAAAACTCAGGGATCAAAACAGTCTAAAGACAGACAAGGCTTAGTAGTACCAATTTCTCAGTTATACTTGTACAACACAGATGTGAGAAGTTGCTGTGAGATCAGAATCACAAGATCAAAACTGGTGCAAATGGTGAACCCCCATAACAGAGAGTCAGGGACCAGAGCTGTTCCACAGCTTTAAGTGTTAGGCACACTTCCCAACATCTATCCTGCACTCCAAATCCTGCAGTACAATAATAGAATCATTAAGGTTGAAAGATACTTTCAAGATCATAAAATCCAACTATCAACCCAATGCCACCATGCACACTAAATCATGTTTTCTAGTGCCTTATCTAGGCAGTTTTTGAATACGTCCAGGGACAGTAGATGAAACACCTCCCTGGGCACCCTGTTCCAATGCCTGACCACTCTTTCAGTGAAGAATTTCTTCTAATGTCCAATCTAAACCTCCCCTGGCACAACTTGAGGCCATTTCCTCTTTTTCTATTGCTAGTGATTTGGGAGAAGAGACCAATCCCTATCTCTCCATCATCTCCTTTCAGACAAAGCAATACAGTCTCACCTCAACCACTTTTCTGCAGGCTAAACAACCCCACAAATCCTCTTAAGACCTTCACACGACTCCAGAATCAGGGGTTTTTTCTGTATTTCTGTGTAATGTCTATATCTGAATGCACAGAGACCAAGGTGGTGGGGATGAGTTTAAACATACCCAGCACTCACCACACACACAGCGGCAGCTCTCCACAGAAACACTCGGACTAGGACACCTGAAGTGCTAAGTTGGAAAGTTGCCCTGTGCTAATAAACTTTGCCCAAAGTGTAGCAATGGGACTCAGCACCCAGAATTGTCTGGTAGAGTTGAGCTTCTTTAATACTTCAGGACGCCTTACACCCCACCTGTGTGCACAGTGCTCCTCTGAAGGAGCAAGCGTACTCTTGGGCTTTAATTTCTGAATGGGAAAGAAAAGGAAAAAGAATTCTCCTGATGTCACCACCTAAATGTTAATTTGGAATGAGGGGTTTTTTTTGTTGTTTTCTAAATGGCTCTTAACTGTGTGCCAGCACACAGGTAAATTGTTCTTGGCTGAGAAAATGGCCTGTCGCTCTTCTCAGAGATTAACACAGAAGACAGTGAACGCAACAGCAAACAAGAAAACCATGCTCCTTTTACAAATCATTCAATAGTTTCCTCACTTCTTTTCTATATATTTTTCAGCTGTAAATGAGTTTCCACTGCTCACTCTAGCTGAAGGCCTCCCTCGCCATTGTTATTCCCCATTTTCTTTTTTAAACTAGGTGGGGGGAAGGAAGGAGAAGTAATTTGCTACCATGGTGATTCCAAGTGAAATGCACATGCTGTAGTTCCCTCCTGCCCCTCTAGATCTTCCCTCACCTGCCTTCCCTAAGAGCTCTGCTCAGGTGGCATAGGAATGCCCATGCTTCTCTGGCTCAAAGAGAGCCTGCCTCCTCAGGTGGCAGCCTGGCCTTTTCTATTGCAGGAAAGGATTAAGGGATACATTGCTTGGTGCTACCTGGAAGTTCAGAGCTGCCTACAAGGTGTAATTGGCCCTTCCAAAACTTTCAGTGTAGAAGGAGTGCCAAAAATCTAACCAGGGAGGATAAACTGTACATCACTATTTTTCTCCCTCCACAGTTAATAACACTAGCAGCACAGGTCAGACAATGTGTGGATCCTGGCAGCACAGGTCAGACGATGTGTGGATCCAGATACTGACATTCTCCAGTAAGCAATACCAAGAAAAATTGACTACAGGTAGTACCTTAGACTACAAATCCTGCTTGTTTCCCCAGACAAAAACATATTGAGCTACTAGTGTCCATTCATATTGGGCAACAATTTCCCTAAACCCATTTCACATAATCCCTCTCATTTCTTGAACAAGCCTTTCCCAGCAGTCTGCAGTTTAGAATCTTGGTTTCAGCTTGGAGCGGTGGTACCTTCTGGAATAGGCTCCAGAGGCTGAGCACTCCAAGTAATGCAAAGCCACATCCCTGGGGCAAAAAGTACTCACACATCCCTTTTTCCACTGTAATTTCTAGGCCATGAAGAACCTGAATTGGATTTTCATGCCTATGGAATGGGTACTATGCAAAAACCTTTCCAAGAGAAGATTTTGTTTAGGCACAACTTTCTGCAAGATTTTCTTCCCCCTTTTATTTTCACTTCCTTCACCGCTGAAAGTAATTAACTTTCAATGGCAGCTAATTATAAGCAAAGAGAAATTTCAGACTGCGTGGCTGTCTGTTTGGCACGAGCTTGGCAAAGTGTTTTTTAATTGGAAAGCCTCTTTACCGTGTGCATTTCAATCCATTTTGCACTGTATTTGTCATTCCAGATTCATATTATATCCATGACCTTTCATCTAATGACAGAAGCAGAGAAAAAATTATTTTAACAAACAGACATTAGAACTATGGAAGATAAAAAAAATAGGAAAGAAGAAAACGCAGGAATGGCACGAGGCAAGGATAAAGTACATCCTAAATGCTAGATGCTGATCTCTCTCTCTTTTCCTCAGTTACGTGACCTCTACAGAAACCCTCAACCCACAGCTCTTGCTACAGCATCTCTTGACTTGTGCCAGATACTAATGAATAGCAGTCACTGAAGGCCTTACACAAACAAGTTTCCTATTCCCATGGTTACCCACTCGGAAGAGACTTGGAGGTGCATCCTGAACACAGTTCTTTTGTGCATTCAGTGGCATGTTCTGAGCTGTGGGCCAAGCCTTCTGTGATTCTGCAGTTTGCCGTGATTGAAAGTCAGTTCAGTACATTCTTCCGAGGCAAGGATTTAGAGACACGAATCCGAGAAGCACTGCAAACAATGCGTGACTTGAACTACGAGGAATTACTTGGAAATAACTGGAAAACTCGATCGTGATTCCATTAACACAATGGTGTCATTCCAAATACATGCAAGCTGATTTGACTGCACTTCAAACAAACGCAAGATGTAGAAATACATCAACAAAATCCTATTTATTTCTCACTCTTTGGCTAAAGCATCAACCACAGCATGATCCCTTAGCCACACTCGTTGACACTGCATGTGTTTTCTTAGCACAACCTCATCACTATGTGTAGTTGCCAAAGGAAATAAAAATATCTGGAGTCTCAAGTGGCAGTGAAATTGGTTGGAGAACTTAGTATCCTGTAGAGGTAGAACAACATCTCTATACAAACAGCAGCAGCAGCTCATTCGGCACTGGGGTGGCTGGTGGGCTGCATGTGATCCAACCTGAACTGGCATTTCCCGCTGTTAACGAGCGGTTCTTGCCAGCTGCCCACCTGGCTTCTGCAAGAAACAGCTTAGCAGGCACTAGATATTTGGCATAAGACTCTGTAGATTAATTGCAGTAAATTTCTATGATACACTGAGCACCAACCACCTCATCTACATCTCCCCCAGCAGCAGGCACGGACCAGTAGTAAAGGGCCAGGAACACGCAGCAACTTTCCTCTGAAATACTCAAACTGGAAATACTAACAACACATCCTTACCTCCATCCTTAACTAAATTATCTGGCGTGCATCCCAGTGTCTCCCATAAGGAAAATGGAGGGGTACTTTATCCAGCAGAGCAGCGTTTTGTTTACTACTTAACACAATGCTATTTCTGCTCAGGACTGTATCTCTCCATATGAGCTCTCACAAAGAACAGATATTTTCATAAACCCCCGTGTTGAAATTCATTTTTCTGCTTGTAAAGTCACTCTTCTATGGGTTGACAAAAATTCCACAGGAAAAAAAACAACATAAAACCCCCCAGTTTTTAAAAATGAAGCAGAATGGCAGGATACAAGTACTATATTTGAATTCTAGTGTTATCTGTTAACCTAAGGAGGAATATGAAGGCAGCATAAAGAAAAATGAGCAAAATTTTCTGTAAATAAGGCAAGAATCAAAAGTATTAATGGGAGTCATTATCTCCAGGGTCAGGGAACAGTTTCCTTGAGCCTTGGGAATATAAGCAGCTATGCAGAACTGTTTTCAGGTCTGCAATGGTGACAAACACACATGAAACTCTGCAATTCATACCTAACTTAGGCTTTGCATAATACGTATTTAGAAAACTTCATTTAAAAGGTACATAACAGGTCAGAGCAACAACGCTGAAGATTCATGAGTTCTTTAAAGCACAGCCAGGCACCACGCTTTGCATGTTTTTTAAAATCCATCTTCACATCAGGTGCCTACATGGGGCCGTAATGTGACTGACAGGCTCTGGACAGGCATGCACTGAACCCCCAAACAAAACTCACCCTGAAAGGTTGACCAAAAACTGCTCTGTGGTGTTGATTTACAGAAGCACAAATGGCCCTTAGGCACACCACTTCCACCAAGTTGCAATCCCTAAAATACTAAGCAGGCAATTTAGAAGCCAAAGAGAAAAAACCATATTTGCAGAACAATCACTTATAACTATACTTCCACTCCCAGTGCCTCTTTGTGATTCATTAATAAGGAAAACTCACACACCAGCAGCTGTGTTCAAGAAACATTGCAGCAAAGTCCATCTGAGCACCGGCACTAAATTTGCCATCAGATGTCACTGTGCAGATTTGGGAGCCCTTATATTGCTAGGTTGACATCCATCTGGCCACTTTAGCACTGTTGTAGCAGCATAGGGTTGCAATTTTTATAGCCCTGTTCTCCCATGTAAACTCTATACATCAGGCTATTTGAGGTGAAAGTTTGTTCAGCTGCCTCGTGGCTGGCCAGTATCTTGTCAGTGTTGCATCAGGTTCAGATGATCTAATGGAAATCCTTCCCTCTGTTCTCTATGCAAATACACAGGAAGAGAGGATCAGAAAGGTTGCAAGAGATGAAGGGGCATGTGATTAGAGACTACAAATTCATCAGATGGGTAAGCACCAGGGAGGAAAAAGAGCTCTTTAAACTAAGAGATGGTGTTGACATTGGAACATATGGATGTTAACCGGGAATTAAAGAGGGTTTTAAACCTTCAGTGCATGCATATTAGACAGGAACCTCCAACTTCAGTGTTTGGAAAAAGCCACCTACATTTTATTGCACATTTATGAAAGTAATGTTACACAACAACGGGAGCTGGATTGGATAATTCAGGTTTCCATAGATCATACGCTGCAGTAAGATCCATCTTGCCATGCTTAACTATGTACCAAAGCTGCACTAGGTGCCCAGAAGCTTGATCAGTGGACTACGTGCAAGTACTAACAAACCACAGTACCCTGGAACATCAGAGCAAGCAAATACATTTTCATAAGTCTGTTGAATAGATGCAGAATGAACAAGTTTATAAATGCAAAGGATAGGTTTTCAAACGTAGGTGCCATAAAAACAAGTCAAATTTTCAAAAAGAACTCAAATCCCCTACTTCTTTAATTTTCAGAAAGACAAGCTCCTGAGCAGCTGAGGTGCTTTAGAGAGTTCTGTCCCTAGTTCATGTCATTTTAAGCACTTTGATTCACTCTGTGTTGTCTGTCACACAATACAGTTTTGTCCTATGCCATATTCAAAAGTCTCTCTAACCTTTTGATTCTAATGGAGCTTGAAATACTCATGTGGATGGCAAACTTTGCTCAGTTTTGTGTACTCCTTTCTGTATGCATGATGATTATGGACCATGTCACAAGGCAGACAGATAATACAGATGTGCAGTTCACTCCAGCAGACCTAAGCCACAGTTTATGAATTACACACTTCATGATAACCAGAAAATCACAGCATATTTTCTGTACAGAATCTGGATAACCCAAGTTCCCATTTACTCCCCTCAACCACTAAATGAAGTCTTTGAGTGAAGCATGATTATTTATTTTAATAAAGCCCTTAAAAATTAATACAAGTCTTTGATCATGTTATCAGACCATGTCTGGATTACAAACATGTTGTCATTGTCAACATGCCAGATTACTCTTTGCTGCCAAGTCAATGATTTAGATATCTGGTCAGAAAGTAGATACTTCAAGTGATTCAGGTGAAAATTGTTGGCAAGGGACAAAGTCTGTTAATTCTATAAGCTTAACTTTGTTTAATCTGAATATAGCAAATATTTTAGGCATAGTCCACTCGTGCATTATCACATAAAACAGACAATGAGAGGTAATCTATGAGGTTTAGTAGTAAGATAAAAAAATAATAAACCATTCTGGAAGTGCCCTGCATTGTTTATCCTGCTTTGAACAAGGCTCATGGATCAACAGCTTGTTTTAAAGAAACAGCCTGCTTAATTAGAGCACATATCAACATTAGCTGAGATACCTGTGCCCAGTCTTCCATCACCCATTCGGGGACAATAGGTTGACCTGAGCATGATGCACGTTTGCAGTTCATTCTGGGCTGTATTTTGGTCTTGCCATTTTATTCTGTCTTACTAGACTTTCATCAGAACTCACTTGTCACAGAAAAGGAAAAGACAGCTGCCATATAGAGCATTAAGTTTCCAATTGATACAAAGCCTCCTTGGAAAAACAACTCTGCTAATATCTTAACCTATTCTGTATGAAGACATCATCTCACTTGCCACCCAATGACATTTTCTAATCTCTTACCAATATTTCACTGTATTTACCACAGGTGCTTTCAACAACATCAACATGTTTAACAGGAACTAGGACTCAAAACAAACTCTGCATGTCTTGTCATCTTTTTTCTCCTCCTAACTATCACAGGCAGGCATAGATTTTGT
This sequence comes from Upupa epops, assembly GCA_013397515.1. Classification (NCBI taxonomy): domain Eukaryota; kingdom Metazoa; phylum Chordata; class Aves; order Bucerotiformes; family Upupidae; genus Upupa; species Upupa epops. Next base: position 200,722 of record VZRI01013656.1, on the reverse strand, counting down.
TGCTAATCCAACCAGTGATGTTATTGTTAGAAGTATTTAAAGTAAATAACTTACCATTACTGTAACGACAATCAAGAGAGGATTACAAAGTGCACAGACTTACCTAAGAAAGAAAAAAAAGAGAAGCAGAATTACAGAGTGGGCAAGTATAACAACAAAAGGTCTTCAACAACCCAAGTTCTTACAAACATCTTAACAAAACACCAAGATGAGCAGATTTGGTTCCTTGCAGTGGCAGCCTTCTGAACAAAGTTACCAGGTGTCACCAAGAACAAGGGCTATTTTAATCACACTTAGAGGTAGTCTCAAAATGAAAGTATCATTTCCTGCCCCAAGGAACTTACATTTAAAATGAGCACATCAGAAGGTAATCACCTGGGGAGCAAGAAAATACTACTAATCACATTTGGCTGTGAGAGCATCAGACAAATCTTAAGGATTATATGGAACGCTTGTGTTAGCTGTCATAAGGGAGCAATTAAAAAATAAATACAATAAATTAGTTCTGAATTGGCTCCAAAATGTGAATGGGGCTTATTTCCCAGTTTTATTTTGCATGCAGAAAAAGTAGCTGAATTTTTGCAAGATCCTTTCCTTCATCATTACTAATGACAAAGTTATTGGTGACACTTAGGAACTGTTATTACAGGCCAAGGATCCAAAGTGCCAAAGCAGTCTACAAACAGAAAACCAATGACCACTTGGTTCAAATGAAAGTTGAGGTGTTCCCATTAAAATTCATCATTTTTGATCACAAAACGGTGAAGCTTGATGGTAAGACTACTCTAAACATCAAACAGTTGAAAATGTCATACAAAGTGGAATCCCCACTCAGGCCCCTACTGTCCTGCCACTGTAACCCATCTTTTAATTTTACTCCCCCCACACACAGGCCCATAGAATCATTAGGGATCGGAAGGAACAACGAAACATCATACAGTCCAACCCCCCTGCCACAGCACAGGAACACATCCAGGTGGGTCTTGAGCGTCTCCAGACAAGGAGACTTCACAATCCCCCTGGGCAGCCTGTTCCAATACTCTGTTCACCCTCACTGAGAAGAGATTCCTTCTGATATTGATATGGAACCTCCTCTGTTCCAGCTTGCACCCAGTGCCCCTTGTCCTGTCACCAGATGACCTTGAGAAGAGCCTGGCTCCATCCTCCTGACACCCACCCCTCACATGTTTATAGACATGAATGTGATCACCTCTCAGCCTCCTCTTCTCCAAGCTCAAGAGACCCAGATCCTTCAG
>VZRI01013656.1:95500-195319 GCA_013397515.1 Upupa epops | reverse complement strand
CCCATGAGATTGGCTTGTGCCCCCCTCTCCAGCCTGTCCAGGTCCCTCTGGATGGCATCCCTACCCTCCACTGTGTCTGCTGCACCACACAGCTTGGTGTCATCGGCAAACTTGCTAAGGGTGCACTCAGAGCCTCTGTCCATGCCACTGACAAAGATGTTGATTAAGACTGGTCCAAGGAACCAGATGTAAATGCAGATGTAAAGCTGGCCTCTTTACTCCTTGCTAGTAGAAGGAAACAAAACTGAGGAGAAACTTTCTGCAAAACCAAACCTTCATCCTTTTATCAAAACCAGGCCAGGCCCTGAGCACAATTCAGGTGCAACAGGAACTGTTGAGTCAAGAGCATCCCCAAATCTGCACTAGGATCAGTAGCTCACCAGTGATAGCTGCATTTCAAGAGACATAAAACAATACATACATCATTTATATGGCTCAGTCTGCCATCTCTGTTAAGAGATCAATAGAGGTATCTCTTCTCATTATACTATAATGCATGATGAGTGCAGTCACCATCTTAAAAGTCACTTGCTAGTACGTGACATAATGGGCCCTTCTTTTTGTCCTGGACACTCAATTTAGAAAAAATTAAGTGAGTTCACTAGTAATCAAGTAGGCATTTTACATAAGTATGAAGTACCAAACTGAAGGACAAGTCTCAACTCTTCCCCAGAACTGGCTTTGCAGTTTGGTCTTCATACCATTGTGTGGGGAATAACTCTGAGCATGTTTGGAGGCTCCACAACTTTCTGGAGAGGCATATTATAATACAGCTCTCTAAACAAATGACAGCTCTACCTTACTGCTTATTAAAATGGAGACAAATCATGAGGTGAAGGGGATAATAACTAACCTCAAGGGAGAAATGCTTGGCAAGAGTAAGTTCCAAAGTGCAATAGGCAAAAGAGTCTTGACTTTAGGAACTTGACTTAATTTGATTTATTGGCAATTAACATAAACTTTTATCTACTGATTCAGACATTACAAAACTGAGATTACAAACCATGAAACAAACACTTAAGTAAACCTCTTCTTATTTCCCCAGGCTCTCCTGAAATGCAGCACATCTTCCCACACACACACCGGACAGTCTCCTCCACCTTTTTTTATTCAGACACACATTACACTCACTCCCTGCAAGCCCCTTGGGTGAGGTGATTGGCATCTCAAGAGGCTGGGCTGGTATGTGATGCCTTCTTGATGATGCTTCTCATTTCTTACTGTTTTCTCTCTCTGGTCCTTCCTTTTTACTTGGTTCCTCTTCTCTAGCCCAGGTCTTCTGTATGCTGCAAGTCCCTCTGAGGTATCCCTGCTGCAGTGTGGGTCATTGGTGGGCTGAAGTATTTCCTCACCAAAGCACCTCCCCAGCAGAGCCCTCTGTGGAGTGGAACGTGTTCACATGCTTTCTCCTGTATTTGCTTTTGATTTTCATGCATCCTTATACCTCTGAGTACTTTGTTTTCTTCCCCTTACATCTCCCCACATTTCCTCCAGAGAGACTGGGATACCTGTGATTGGCCACTTTCCAATTGTGGAAAAAGTTCTATCAAGGATTATGCTGGAGGTCCCATCTATCCAGGCTGTTGCTGCCTATCCGCACAGAGCTATTCACCTTTACAGTAACCACTCCAGCATCTTGAATCAGCACAAAACACCGTTTTAGAAAGAGCAAAGTCAAAGAGGTTTGCTGCTTTGGAGTACAACCAACCAGATCTTTTCCACACCCCCTACCAACAATAGATCTCCAGCCACTAAAGGCAAATCATCCTAAGAGGCAGTAGAAAAAAAATACACAGATTGGGTGATACTCAATGCTTACTCCTTGTTTATCCTCTCTTCCTACTAAACATTCTGCCTGGTAGCGAAGTTGTATATGGCCGTATCTCTCAGCAAAGCTTGCCTGAGTCAGAGTCCACCTCCACAAAATGAAACTCTTTTAATAGCACTGTTGATGAGAGATTGCATATCTAGTTAAGCGCTACTCAGATGCACCCACAGACTTTCACTGCTTCAGAAACACATCTCCTCCTAATAATATAGTTGGCTACATTATCTTATTTGACACTAAAAACTTGAGATGATTGATGGTAGTTTAAATTCTGAACAGACAAAAATTATAGAACAGCTTTATAATCTTTTACATTAGTGCCCTGGGGAAACGGCTGAAGTCTTTATCACATTCAAAGGACAGCGTGACTGATGCTAAACCTCTACCCTTCCAGCCAGACCAGCTTTCCATGAAGGTCTCAGGCAGGTTGGTTGGGAGTATACCTACAAGACTGGCTTTGAGGGCCAGGCATTTGATTAATAGGTGCCACCTTGTCATCATTCTTAACTATCAATTTGCAGTATTTCTAACTAACATGCAACTAAGTCAGGATCAAGGAACAGAGAGACGAAACAGAGCAAGAGACTTTTACCCTGTGTATAAGCAGCTATCCTGCTGAGAAGTAACCATGTTTGCTTTTGTGTACACACAAATACTACAGAAGAGCTAAGAAAGTATCTCGTAACAGGTTCAACAATCTGCCACAAGGGAAAGATCAAATGCACTGGCAGCCATGGCTTTGGGCTCTATACCTGGAGAGTGCAGAACTCATGACTTTGAGAATCATAGTGCTCATTTCAATACTAAAATAGAGGAGGAATTTACACTCACTCTTTTCCCAAACTCTAATTTGAAAAAGCAGCCCAAATTAGACAAGATTTGCAGAGCAAAGGGTGCCTTTCTTCAGGAGAAGCAGAAAGGACCATGAAAGCTTAGAGTGCTAGGAGAGCCTTTAGTGATAGTGTAGATGACCATATCGAGTCCACATGACATCAGAAGAAATCCTAAAGTTTCCTGACAGAGGACAGTGTCCCTACTTTCCTTTCCCCTCAACCCATGGCTTCTTACCAGAAGCCAGTATTTGTCTCAGTTCCCAACCCCCAAATTCTTCTGTCCATTATTATCTCTACAGAAAACAATTCTCCTTTAAGAGATAGGTTACTACTACACACACTACATGAAAAGATGATCTCTGAAACAATGCTCTCTTCCATTTCCACCCTATAACAAGCATCACTGTTGTACCACCTCCTCTTCCTGTCTTTGACTGCTTGTATATGAAGCCTACTCCTATTAACCCACACAGAAGGCTTACTTTCTATCAACAAGAAGAGACAATGGTTCTAATCCTTTCTGAGCATTGCAAGCTTCCTACCTAGGCCCAAGCCTATCACAAGACTCCACATAGTAGCAAAATGCCACGTAGTAAGCATGGTATTCTTCATGCTTACCCCACTAAATGAGGCAGCAATTCAGGCAAGAATTTCTTAACAGTGCATTTTGGTCTGCCCAGCCAAAGCTCTGTGTTCAAGGATTCACCAGACAAGGAGCTGCCCAGCATTTAGAGGGTAAAGGTATATATTTTGCACCATGGTTTCTCAGTACTGCTGCATCCCCGTGTGTTCTGTGTTTGAATGGAAGTCTAAATTGGTTCTGGGTTGATGCCTGCAATTCCCAGTGCACCAACCTGCTCTCACACAGAATTCAACAAGCAATGAAGCAGATTTGCTAAAAAGAATTTCTTGAAGCCACAATCAAGAAGAGGAAAAATCCCCAAATAAGCAAAAAAAACCCACAAAACCAAAAAGAACAAAACAAGCTGTCACAATGCCATTACACACACTCGGAGAAAGGGGAGACAGCTAACATATCGGTTTGGGGCTTCAGGTAACAGCCTCAAGATAAAATACACTCTAAACAGAGGGGGAATTCAGCCATCCCCCCTCCATCCATAAAGCTCATTAGAGCTCCCGAGGCCTTCTTACATCATCATGATCCTTGTGGAAAAGTCCCTTTCCTGGTCATTTTGTGGACACCAGCTTCTCCTGTACATACCAGATTTGCTTCTCACTCCTCTCATCTTGGGAGTTCTCTCCACTCATTGGACCACATATCGACTGCTCCTCTCCCCTTGGGGATTCTTCACAATGTGACTATGGCCAGCAGATCCTAGTCATGACCTTCAGGCTGCAACATGATCTCAGATGCAGGAACACAACAGACACTTCAGAACCCCAGTCTCTTTCTGTCTGCTGGAGGCTTAAGAGATCAGTCCTATCTGTTCTTTTTAACACAAAACTTCTAGCCAAGAAGTAGGAACCTCCACAAGCCCACCTTAGGACCCACTTTTCTCTCTTGTTCATTTATGCTTCTCCCAGTCTCTCAGTGGCCCAGCCTGTGGTGAGGAAGAGGCAACTTGGAACTGGTCACATGGAACCATGCCTTTTGTGGTAAACAGAACCTGCTCCAGAGCTCTTTTTTTCCTTCTCCCAAGTGATTACAGCTCAGAGCAGAAAAGGGTTAAGAGTTCACCACCTCCTTGGCATCCTCAAAGATGATCAAGTTGCAAGAACAGCAGAGGGGGGCAGTGGTTCCTTGCCTCAATGTCCCTTGTTGCTACCAGAGCCAGGCTGCAAGCAGCGGCTACAAAGGGCTCAGCTCACCTTGTGTTCCAGCCCTCAGGGCAGAGGGAGCCATTCCTGACCCCTTGAAGTGGCAAGGCCACAGCAAGCAGGGGATCCTTTCTTTCCCCCGTGCAAGGAGGGCTGTGGTTTCACTGCCCAGGCTGAGCAGTTCCTCCCATTCCAAGGGGGGTGAGGAGGGCACTCAGCCCAGCAGAACTCTCTGCTAAGAAATAGAAGCAGCAGCCCCAATATCTGGAAGTCCACTCCCTTTTATAGTCTCTGCCCATCAATCTACACCTGGGGTCAGGTCCTTGCCACAGGGAACTGATAGGACAGCTATCTGCAGTTTCAAAATACAATGCCCTTTTAGTATAAAAGCATAAAATCAAGCACCTGGACAATTTTCTAACTACACCTCCATGCCAGAGTACACTAAACAACGAGAAACTCTGATTTGCATAGCCATGAAACTCTGCATTGTACCTAACACAAATAGTAGTTGAAATGAAAATGCAGGAATCCATTCTGTATCAGAACTGCTAGACTCTAGTACAACCGCCCACAGCTTCTCAAGCTTGGAGCAAGAATAGCTGATGGTATTGGGTGAGGTTACTACACATAGTCCCCCTCCCTCACAGCCTGAAAAATAGTGACAAAAGGGAGTGCAGATGGATAACTGAGCCAGAAAAAAACCCAAACCAACTAAACAAAAAACCCCCAAACAACCAAAAATCCCACAACACTTGAAGAGCATTAAAAAACCCTTCCTTACTACCAGCTAGTCAGTGGGTAGTGTTCACCTGTGGAACAGACTATGTCCTCATCAATGCAGGCTGCCTGAAGTAATGTACTTAAAGCAGCATCACCAACAGCAAAGACAATACAAAATATACCACCTGCCTACATGGTTTTCAGCAAGCCTGACAAGGAAAGGAACATTTTTACCTCCCACACCCAGAGGAAAATATCATCTGCTTGCCTGTCTTTATCAATCTTTAGTGTCTCATCTTTTAATTAGCCTATAAATGTTTTGGAGGATAAAGCCATCATTCTGATTCTGTGTTCATGCAGGGCACAGGGTCCTAGTTAATGTCAAGGCCACCTTAATGTTGCTGAGATAAAAAGTCATCAGCTACCTCCAGTTTAGCAGCTTTGCTGGAGTGCAGCCCTTTTGCCTTTGCACTCAAGCTATGTGGTTTCCATGTGCATCCTCCACATGTGCCAAGTGCTGAAGAGTGCATCTATACACCACAGTTCTGTTCCAGCTCCAGCTGGCTGCCCCTTGCCCCAGCACATACCTCTTTTCCCTCTGCTGTCTCACTCCCGATTAGTTGCATGCTTGTGATTAAGTCCCTTTTAATAAATGACTCATATTAAGCTGGATTCCTCTGTCACTGTGAGAGATATAAAATTAAAAACTGTCTGTCTTTAATCATGCCAGGCTTCATCTCTATCTCTCAGGCTCCATTTATCAATAATTAATATAAGGAAGACTGAAATCCATTTCAATTTCAAAGACCCAAATGTTACATTTTTTAATAAAAAAGAAAGAAAGGAACCACCATTACTCCGAGAAACAGAGACAGCCAGACTCACACATGGGAAAGAAGAACCTGACAGCACCGCAACAGCCTCCAGAAGGAGAGAGGAACTTGGATGTGACAAACAGCTATTCCTATGGCTTTGTAACTGGGGATTTTTTTCCTCTCAAACACTCCCACACAGAGGAAGAATCCCAGTGGTCCCAAGGCTTAGGGATCTGCACAACAGCTCAAGACATTTTTCTTGGTTTTACCAAGCCCCTGGAGCTATGATGAAGCGAAGCAGCACACCATACTATCCAGTCTCTTACCTATTTAAAAAAAATAAATCACCAGACTTCAGTTGCTCCAAGGGAAAGTCACCACCAGCTCTTCCCTACAAACACATGGTAGGCTTTACTGATATGAGCAAGGATGTGAGGTGACAAGTCACCAGCCTGATTACCCTTACATTGTTCTATTAAGAGGCTAGAGTTGACTTGAAAGTACTTTTTCCTTCATTCAATTGGTGTCACTGTTTACTTTTTTTGTCACTATGCTGCACCCAGCAGTTCAGAAAACCTTGATTTTCTTGCATGGAAAGTACAAGAAAGCTCTACACAAAGACACTGACAAATACCACCAGAATGTTTCTTTTGGCTTTCATCCCTGAGAATGGGGGCTCACTGTTTGGTGCAAAGCTACTTGGAAGAGGACAACTGCTGGGCATATCTGTGCCTTAGTGAAGGGCAGTCACAGGTTGGGTGAGTATCCCTGTGTTTTGTGTTTTGGTACAGCAGAGCACACCTGATCACAGGCTCAGGTTACCTTCAGTCCTGATTCTAGCCAGCTTTAGGCCAGGCTGGGTATGTCTCCCAGTACATCTACATAGTAATGGCTTCTACCAGCAATACAACTGGAGGCAAGTCCCCTGTGACCATGGTCATGCTGTGCCTCAAGTCACATGCCCTGCAAGAACTACCTATCTCAACTCAGTCCACACTAGCTTTCAGTTAGTTCAGAGCATTAGTCCACAGATGTCTTTAAGTAAAACAAGCCATAGAGCTATCACAAGACATGTCTAATATGAACATACAACCTGGATATCTGTGCCAGCCACAAACTCATCAACTACTACATAGGTGTATATAAACTGAAATTGTATGACAAAATGTTGTCCTCTCAGAGAAATCTTGCACATGAACAAACCCCACCCCTCCACCTCCAGCTTTCCAAACTCAGCTTACTGGTCAATGCCCAAGTGACACTGAGTAGGTTAATGGATATCATCATACTAGAAGAATCACCAAGGTGAGTATAACCTTTACAGGCAGGCAATTCCCAGCATACCCATACCTCATACCTGATACCTCACAACAGGTACAGGTACTCGGACTCTGTAGTATGTGGACTTATCCTGCTCCAGAAGGAGAGGGTTGGACTTAGATTATCTGTTGAGGTCTCTTCCAACCTGTAAGATTCTGAGAGTGATCATTCTGAAAGGTAGGCATGAACTAGCATTCTTCAGCAGAAACTGTGATCTCAGCAGAACTACTTCCTTGCTGCTCACCCATGCCTGCTGTGGAACCAAGATGTCACACACAACTGAACACTGCTGATAGAGGTAGCAACAATCGGGATGTTACTGTGATACACAGCCTTCTGCAGAGGAATACAATGGGCAGCCTAATGTAGCACTATCAGTTATTACTCTGAAGTTATTGTGCAACTACAGAAGGACACAAAGGCACAACCCTCACCCCCCACCACCATTTACAGTGAAAAACTATCATCCCATAGCCTTTAATTACTGCAGAACCACACAGTAGCAAATAACACCCTGCCCAGCGATACAGAAAGTGGTCCTATCACTCACCAATCACTCCCTGGTAGGGGACTGAGGAACACTTTGGTAATCCCATGGCAACTGTGGCACATTATGGCTCTGAGGATTTTCATCCCAGCACACGGTACATTTTCAAGAGTGCTGGTGGGAGTCACGCAATATGGAGGGATTACAAAGAAACACCAACTGAACGACTGTTATCTTCCCAATAATGTCCCTGTTCCATGCCACTGAATTGTGGCAACATTGTGGTAATGCTTTCACTGAAACTTAGACATGAGGGGGATAATTGCACCTTTACCCTGCAGACCTTGTGGTACTTGTAATTATACCCCATTACCAAGGAACACAGCAATTTCAAACCTATTACCCACAAGTATCATTTAATTCCGAGTTAAGTTTATTACTTCAATGCCAGCCGCACTCATGGTTCTCCTTTATGCATTCAGGCTTCCCTAGCGACAAACAAAAAAGAGAGTGAATGGGAAAAATCAGGATACAGGGACAATGGATGAGAAGAGAAAATGCAGATGCCTTTCTGGCCCTTGCTCTAGCCTGTGCAGGGGCATCTTCTTAAGGAAAGAGAATTGATGCAGAAGGGGAGTAAGCATTTTGCAAGTCTAGAGAAGCTGCAGAATGAAGCTGCTTCCAAAGACACCCTCATCTGCAATGGGGCTGTGGTGCTGGTTCTCAGCTCATGCAGAAACAAGTTGTCACAGTTATCCACAAATTCCAGGCTTGTAAACCTTCCCTCCAAGAGCCTCTGTGCCTTATGACAACTTTGTCTGCAAAATTAGAGAAAGAAAAATCAGAGGCGTGCTCTAGCATACCGCTGAGCTCTAATGTGAAGGACTGCCAACTGGTCTGTAACTACCTAACGCACAATACAAAAATAAAGCCTGCTTACTTATGACTGTTCAGTTCCTAATGAGAGGGCAGTCACAGGAGAAAAGAAGAAATTTATATTTTCTTGAAATTATATCAACATTTTAAAAGGAAACAAGCAGCCAAGAAAATGAATCTTTGCTGAATGGAGGCTGCCACATCATCAGAAAGAGAAAACATGATCCAATTCTTCAGGATTCCCCTTTCACAGCTAGCAGAGATGTTCATGATGTTTGTCACCACCACTGATCTCACATGTTCTGTAGCACGTTTCACACAAAACAGCGTGGCCTCTGACACAACCTATGGTAAAGTTTAATAGCTCTGTAAAGGATATTCTAGTGATCAGGTACTGCACCTGTACCACTACTAACATTCACCCACTCCAAAAGGGCTGAGAGAGGGGCAAGCTGGCTGCTCCTTATCTGCCTTGGGAAACCCTGGCTTGCCCAGAGGGAAAGGTTTAATAGAGAATGCTGAAATGTATTGATTCAGTTTCCTCTGCTAAAGTGCAGTGCAGGGCTGACAATAAAGAGAAGCTGTCAGAAAGAGGTGGTGAGAAACACAGGATCAGTCCCACAACTTGGTAACTGCAGTCAGAACATGGGCATGAACAACCACCATCTCCGATTGCACTGAGAGTTTGAGAGAGGGTCTTGGATTTTGGGAGATAAAGACAATATCAAATATTGAAAAGACTACAAAGAGCAGTTACAGCTAATACAGGAAGCGAGATACATCTGCAATACCTTAAGTAATCTCCTCAGAAAACAATAGATGATCCAGCTCCCAGTGAGGAACTCACTGCTGTTCAAACACATTGCACCATTACAGCAAGTCAACCTCTAGGAGCATCACAAAGATAATGCTGGAACACGAAGAGAAGACCTGAAGTAAGTTGTTATGGAAACCAGATTCTCACAAGCTCACACCCTCAAATGAGGTCTCTCCCCTTATATCCATTTGTCAAAAAGCCCAAGATGCACAGCAGTTGCTAATGGCCACCGATCTGTTGCCTCACCCTGCATCCACAGCAGGTTTTAATCAAAAGCAGCAACACTTTGAGCTACACTATTGTCAAACTTTTACATTTCAAAACAATCAAAACAGCACCAGAAAGCTGTGGCAAAGACCATATATAAATAGGCATACAAGATGGGCAGTAACTGCCTCACCTGAACAATGCGGTACCATTTTGCATGCTCTGGAATTATCCCATCTGACTTCTGCTGGTCCTTCCAGCAGCCCACAGCTCTTCTATAGCTGACATTTGTCGCTACTGCCACTCAAATGACATTAACTACACAGCAAAGGCAAGTTCTTGTTTATGCTTAGACAGAAACAAAGAGTCTGTGCAGCGGTGTACCGTGTACCGATAACTGTACTGCGTAAAGACCACTTGCCCATAGGTGCAAAGCAGAGAGCTGGCTGTGGCAGACTGCTAGGTAGCAGAAGAGTCAAACCACAACCCTTACCGTCAATTCTAATGCCTTAGTTACATCTGTAAAAGTGCTTGGAGTAGACCTGGCACATACTTCCTGCTCAGACTCCCTGCTTCCTGGCAGCCACTGATAACTTTTTCCAGGGCTTTCCATGCAAGTCCTGACCCTCTGATCTTGGACATGGGATAGAAATGACGACTTTGCAAAATATCTTAAGCTGACAGATGAGATACCTGATAGAAAATTCATGTAGTATCAGTTCACCCATGATACTATCTTGCACCTGTGTTTTCTTCCAGAGAGACCTCACTCTATCCAACCAGCACTACAGGACCTATTACTATTGTACCACTATAATGCCCAGGATCAGATGTGCTTCCAAATCCAAGTCTTAGAAGCTGGTTTATGATTTGATCCAGCTACTGCCTGCCTCCCTGCTCATTCACCACCCCTTCCCTCAAAGCGTAAGAAGTTGTTGCTTATACTCTACTCCACAGCTTCCAAGACCAGACTAAAGCAAGTATAGAGAGGTGTACATCTATACAAGAATGCTCAAAAACATGGTCTACATCACCAAGAAACCAGTGACAGAAGGTAGAGTTTAGACCATGTTCTGCACTATTCTAACCCATGCCAGTGCAGGAAGAGGAAATAAGCAGCAGCAGGCTTGTGCCATCATAGTAGCCCATACTCGCATACTCTTGCAGCATGCTGTCTGTCTTATAGGGCAAAGGCAGCAACATCTGCTACAGTTAAGAACGCAAATTAGTTTCTCCGCTGTTTTCAGCCACTTAACTTGCCAACTTTTTCATTTTCAGAGCTCAAATTTTCTTGATTTGGCCAGTATCCAATGGTGATTATTTCTGCTAGAACATGGCAAGTGTCTTAACCACTACAGAACACTTAGAATGGTATTCATCACTAATATTCAAAAGTCCTGACAGACAGAATTAAGCAGCTTTGAAGTCCACAAAGTTTAAGTCTGAGAGTTAAAAAGCCAAAGGCATCTGCCAAGGGATTTCAAATGCGTACCTTTTTGCAAACGTTGGGAAACCATTCAGTGCACGAGGGCTCTCAACACAAAACCTTAAGGACTGACAGCAATGAAGTTGGGAGAGGAAGAAAGAAGTATTGTAACCAACTACTATTTGGTAAAAATACTACACAGGGCATTTTGTCAGCTCACTGCCAAATTCAATTGCACAGGCAGGTAGCATTAAGTACTTTTCAAAACTTTAATAAATCTGAGCACAAGTTTCAGTACAGGCTTTATGATGTTTCCCTCTCAAGTCTTCTTGTCTCTTGATCAACTGAGCACATCCAAAAGGTCACAGAGTTCAAAGAGGGAGGCATATTCCCCACTTCCCTCCTCACCCATGCTTTTAGCTGTGCAGCTCTGTTCCCTGTCTTGCACTAGCTCCAATGCTCACATTCCACTAATTTTAATGCTTTTTAATGCTAATTTTAATGCTTTCATTCAACTAATATGGCTCACTAACCAATCAGAAGATGCTTTTATTTGCTGTGTAATTAATCAAATGAACTTCACGAGGGACTACTTAGCACCAAAGCAAGTAAAAGGTGAGTGGCAGGAACATGCACCTGGGATAGGCACACTTGCAGTCTACCAGTGGTAGCAAGCTATTGGAGCACTTGTTTCACCTGAAGCATCTTCTCTCCTACATTCTGCAAGCTGTAAATTTGTAAAGCAAACAAATCCTGCTGTATAAAAAATCCAGTCTGAGCATACAAGAACAAAATCTCCCAGTCAGCAGCACTAGAAATACAGGTTTCATCTTTGATAGGTCTGAATCAACAGCATCATCTCTGCAAAAAGATGACATAATTGCACTACAGAGAAAGTTGCTCAGGTAAGTGTAATATGGTGGCATTTGGAGGTGAGGCTTTAGACTCTGCGATGTGAATACAGAGCCTCTTTGCATTCAATCAGTGCTCACTGTCATGCGTCTGACTATTTTGTCAGGTGTATTCTTTCAGTATCTGGAAGAGGAGGGAGAAAAAGAATGGGTTTTAATTAAGTCAGAAGAAAAATAACCAGGTTTTCATCCCCAAAGACAGAAGAGGAGGGAAAGGGATGTGTGCTGAAGGTTTTGCAAATTTTCCTTGCATAAAGTTGCTAGCTCTACACTTTGAAGCAACCTATTTATTAATTGAAGACTATATATTCAACAGGTTACTGAAAGTACAGGATGGGTGAGCAATGACTGTCGGTTGACTTGCATGTTCTTTCAGAGAGTACAGCAATGTTTTCTATACAAGGTCATATGGGTATAAACCACAAGAGAAAATGTAAGGTGAAGATAAAGGTACAGCACCTATTTTCTACAGAATCTAGCAAAACTTCTTCTGTGGTTGCTCCCATTTTACAGTGGTCAGCCCCCACACCCCAAGCAGCAAGTCAGCCATCTTTACAAGTCAAATGAAATACACAAGGGAAACAGCTGGTAAGTGCTCTCTGCACTGAAGAGTAGCACAATAGGAAACAGGCCAGCCACAAAGTCTTGAGGATACCCCACGTCAGATCATCAGACATGCATCTGCACTGGCTTACAGACTGCAATGTCATCTGCCTAAGCAGAGACAGTATACTAAAGCATCAAGCTGAGACTCCAGTGTGCCCCAAGTCTATGTTGCACAGCGTCCCAATGTCAAGCAGAAAATACATCTTGCACGCTACTGAAACGCTGACAAGTGCTCTGTTCCTCTTTCTGCTCATGAGTTACTGGGAAACAGTAGCATTAATCAGCACAGCATAGGAGCCCTCTGAGACTTGTAATCTTATGTTATATGACTGCTCTATAACACTCTTCCAAAGAGCTCATCAAGAAACCTGGGGCAGCTCTTGCAGAGACTGTTGAGTTTGGCAAATAGCATTGATGGCAGCCTACAGTGTCAGTTCTGTGCTCCAGCAAATCTGCCTATTTGCTCTGTACCTGCAGGTACTTGTGACCAGAAAGAGCCTGTGCAGCTTTCCCACACCAAGCAACAAGCAACACCGTGACCTTGTTTCATATAATGGATTTAAATAATCCCAAGAGTGCTCATTTACATCAGTTGTAATAAAAAATTTCAGACCTAAACCTTTAAAAAGTTAGGTTAGTATAGAGAAACAGTCAGAAAATGTCAATGTAACACCTCCTCTCATACTGTTAACCACAGCCTCCTACACATACAACATTTTGATGCTATTCTGTTATACTTTTTTACGCCATCACTACATTCAGTCTGCAAGATATCTGGGTCTAAATGCAAGATTACTCCGTATTTCTTTTTCCTTTCATTATTCAGTGTGCAGCCTTACTTCTTATTTATCATACACTAAGCCCCTCATTGAACAAGGCAGAAATCCTGCCATAAGAACAGCCTACGAGCATTTAAAAGCTGTATTGTAACTCTGGTATTTCCTAGCTTCTGTGCATTTCACTGTGACTTTAATCCGTGTCTTTTGTGTTGAATTTCATCGCCTCTTTAAAAGGGAAAAGTGGATAAACAAAGAAATTCCTTCATGAGCACCCTGATAGACAGCAACGGAGCGTTTGTCTTTTATAACTGTGCAATTTAGAGCTGTGGAAATAATTGATTTTTTTTGGTTTGCTAGAAAATCAAAATAAGTTTAATTTTGGTCTGTCCTAAAAGGCGTACAGAGAGCCTAGTCTAAAAAAAGTCTACAAAGCAAGAAGAATCAGGTGCAGCCCCCACAGGTAATTTGTTTGGATGAACACAAATATTACATTGGGAATCGACTGCTCTCATTAAGGCTTTCAAATTTTTCATTCTTTTGATTTTTAAAGAAACCTAAAAATTGTATTTCGATAATCTCACTCCTTGAAGTTAGCTCTTGCACTTGTATCTTCCATGCCCACCCCCAAAGATCCTGTCACAATCTCAAGTTTGTTGTGATCATTTCAACTGACTTAAAGTTGTACTCTCGTTAAAAGCTGTTCAGAAAAAGGGAGAAGGGGAGGGTTGCCCATCTCCTGCCTTAAATGCAGTTGACTGAGTAGAATCCCCCACTGCTTCTGCTCTCACCTATTCATCATTATTTATAAATTAAGTGCATGAGTGCTACTACACCTCACACAGAGTTAAGAGCCTGCAGGCCACATGATAAAATGAATTAATGTGATTACACAGTAGGGTAGGGCTGGGGCAGACAGGCAGAAAACCTGCAAGATTCAGCCCCATATTTGATGGGCTTTGTGCAGGATCAGGGCCTGAAGCACACAATTTAGAATGGGGTTATGTTGCCATACCCATTAGCCACAGCTAGGGTGGTTGTGCCAGTGACTCCACACAGAAAATCCCCGTGCAAGCTTTGCAGGGGAGATCAAATCTGAGGAGGATATAGAGGCACAGTGGTTACCATGTCAGTTAACAATACCATGTCAGTTAACAATACCATGTCAGGACACAATACTCATACTCATCAACAGGACTGGGTCCCTCTGCACAATTCTTTGAGGCACCTTAAATGTAGAGGAGATGTGACAAAAGAGGAGGGTGGTAGAGGACTGGAACAGGCTGCCTGGAGAGTCTTTCTCTGGAGGCATTCAAAAGCCACTCAGACATGTTCCTTTGTGATCTTCTCTAGGTGACACTGCTCTAGCAGAGGGCTTGAAATAGATAATATCCACAAGTTCTTTCCTACCTTTGCTGTCTTGCATGAGAGAAGTAAACACAACTCCAGTTTCATCTCTTTGTTATTGTTTGTGAGGCACACTAAAATGCTGAACAGCTGCTCCAAGAAGGTTCACTGCAACAACAACAGGCAAGTGCCCTGGAACAACCATGGTTCTGCTGCTGTTTACACTAGCATGGCCTCACTAAGATTCACAGGTGTGTTTTGTTCCCAGTGACCTAGGTCCCAGAGAAATTACAAATTCTCAAACCTTAAGGACATTCAAGACTAAATCCACTTGCAAGTCTAACAGCAAATAAAATGACCTTACAGCTCTAAATGCTCTAAATGCAGACATTATTCATAGAATCATAAGGGATTGGAGGGGACCTCAAAAGATCATCTAGTCCAATCCCCCTGCAACAGCAGCATCACCTAGACCAAGTTGCACAGGGCCACATCCAGGCAGGACTTGAACATTTCCACAACCCTCCTGGGCAGCGTGTTCTGATGTTCCATTAGCCTCACTGTGAAGAAGTTNTCCCTCAATCTGCTAACCATCCCCCTCCCAGGATGCTGTTGGCCCTCTTGGCTACAAGAGCACATTGCTGGCTCATAGTCATCCTGCTGGCCACTAGGACTCCCAGGTCCCTTTCTCCTACACTGCTGTCCAACAGGTCAGCCCCCAACCTATACTGGTCCCTGGGATTGTTCTTGCCCAGATGGAAGATTCTACACTTAGCTTTGTGGTACCTCATTACATTTCTCTCTGCCCGGGTCTCGCTAGAATGCAGCCCAGTCTGCGGGGGTGTTCAGTGACACCACCCAGCTTTGTGTCATCAGCAAACATGCTGACAGTGCCCCCTAATCCCTCATCCAAGTCATTGCTATTTTAAGATGTAATGGAGGCTCACGGCTATTTATTAGTTCCCCCCTCAAAGCCTGTACAGAGGTGGACAAGAATGCCTAGTTTCCCCTCCTAAAAATTGCTGACACCTCCAAGAACACATAACCATAGCTACTTCACTACTGGGCACAGCAATAGGAAGGTGGATTTGGAGAAAAGTCAACACCAACAGTACTACTACTTCCATATTTAAGTTGTCTCCTGTCTGGGGACATTTTTCTGGCCTAGGTAGAGCCACGTGAATATCTGGGACCAGCTCAGGACTAACAAATTCACCTATGCTTGCATGGCAACAGAGGTTATAAACTCTACCAAACTAAAGCTGATCTGTGCAGATCCCATGTGGTACCCTTGCACCTAAGCAGCCTGTTTTATCTACAGGCTATGTTGTCTGTGAATGAATTATTCAGCATTAATCGATTTATTTTTCTTTGCTAAAGAGAAATATCTTTTCTTTACAGTTCATCTAAAACACTGATTTTTCTTGCCAAGACACTCCACCAGATACCCGCAACTGCTTTTACTTAATCCCATCCTTGTTCCTTCTTTATTTTCTCAGGTTAATTAAAGGAATGAAATGTCAATAAAAACATTAAAATAAAACTCAGTCTTTTCTGGAAAAGTTGAAGCAGAAAAGGTTGATTCTTCTTTTTCAGGGGGGGCAGGGTTGGGACTAAAATAGTTCACAAATCACTTGGGTCTAACAGAATACTCACTTCTGCTGTGTGAGGTACACAAACAAAAAACTCTCCAGCTCCATTTGAAATTTAGTATTTAAAAGTGAAAATGCATGCACAAATTCAGCTTTATGCATAGGTGCACGCTTCCCCAGCAATAAATTGAACAGAACAGGGCACAAAGACACTGCACTGAACTGCATATTGCAGCCTGCAGTGTTGTACTTTCACATATTTATGGGTAGTAGCCACAAAATTAATTGTGGGTGCACTCATTTTTCCACACACACATGGTCACCTGCACATCTAGATTTGCCTGAAAAATTTAAAGAGTTTTTTGAGCACTGGTGAAATACAACTACTCCATGTACTGAATAAAATTAAGATACCACAGCAAGAGGAAGGAGGAAAAACAGAAGCATCACTGGAGACAAAACATGTTTAAGAATAGGGTAGAGATGAAAGTTCACAAAAAAGCAACCCTATGAGTTTGGAAATTTTACTTCACTTACTCAACTGATCTAAGAAACCATAACAGTTGAAAAATCTGCCTTTGTTTTCACACATGATTGGTGGTAACCAACATGACTTCAAGGGCAAATAGTGTCTGCATGGTGGGCTCTTAAAGTGACAGCACTGGATAAGAGAAAAGCAAGTGTTGTCNAGTGTCTGCATGGTGGGCTCTTAAGATTAAGTGCCAGCAACTGTTATCTGTTACGTACCTGGACTTCTGCAAAGATTTCCATGGTCTTCTGCATGACATCCTGTCCTTTAAAAATTGGAATGATGAGGATATCATAGACAGACCACTCAGTGGATAACAATGTACTCAGTAGACAGCTGCACTCAGAAGAGCTGCAGTCAATGGTTTGATGTCCAGCTGGAGGCAGTGGCCTGTGTTCCTCAGAGACAGGTACCGGGATCAGTACTGTTTAACATCTTTGTCACTAATGTGGGACTGAGTGCACTGTCAGCAAGTTTGCCAAGGACACTAAGCTGAGTGGTGTTGTCAACACACTGGAAGGGATGCCATCCAGAAGGTCTTTCATAGGCTTGAGATGTGGATGGCTCAGACCAAGGCCAACTACAAGTTTTAACATCTGATTTGAGGTAATTCCAAGCACAAATACAGACTGGGCAATGAGTGGATTGAAAGTAGCCCTGCAAAGATGGACTTGAGGGTGCTGGGCATGGGTTAACAATATGCGCTTGTAGCACAGGACAGCCAACTGTATCCTGGACTACATCAAATGCCAGCATGAACAGTGACTGGGTTGGCGATTCTCCCTCTCTACTTTGTTCTTATGAGGACTCACCTCACAAGGAATACTGCAACCAGCTCTAGAACCTCCCTGACAAGAAAGGCATGGTCCTATTAGAGCTAGTCCAGAGGAGAGTGACGCAAGTGGTCAGGGGCTGGCACATTGTTCTTACAAGGAAGGGCTGAGAGAGTTGTGGTTGTTCAGTCTGGAGAAGGCTGTCAAGACCCCATTAAGGGCTTTCAGTATCTGAAGGGGACCTATGACAAAGCTGGAGAGGCTTGTAATGATAGGATGAGGGGTAGTGGCTTCAAACTGAATGAAGCCAGATTTACATTAGGAGTAAAGTTCCTCATTATAAGGGCGATGAGATTGTGGAACAAGTTGCCCCCTTCCTGAGGGCATTCAAGACCATGTTGAGAGGGCTCTGAGCAACCTGATATACTGAGAAATGTCCTTACCCATAGCAGAGAGGTTGTAACTAGAGGATCTTTGAGGTCAATTCCAACCCAGTACATATAATGATCATATAATCTCTTAAATTGTGGATGAACCCAAGTGGTTGATTTAAAAAACCACTTTTAAACACAGTAACCTCATATGAATGAAGCTACTTAAAAAAAAGTATACCAGCAAAGAAGCAGTCACTCCCAACCCCCACCATACAGGTTGATTTAAGAAGAGGGCAACAGCCTCCACTCACTGACAATGAGGTTACACTGATTTTTCCATGCTGGACCCACAGACGTATTTTGCCATTCATCTGTCCTAGAATCATAGAATCAATTAGGTTGGAAAATACCCTTGAGGATCATTGATTCCAACCACTAAACTAACACTATCCCACAACTTGTTGGGAAGGGAGTGTTAGGCTCCATTAAAAGACACTAGCATCCATAAAAAGCAAGTAGTACTCCCCTTGCAGATTTGTCAAGAACTGAAGGACTAGATGAAACTTTGTGTGCATGTGTGTGTTTGCATCTTGTTTGAATGAGCTGGAGAAGGTGAGAGGGAAGAGGCCCAAACTTAGTTCCTTCCCTAGACAAGATGACATCAAATTGACAGAGCTGTGACTATTTGACATCCAAGCTGATAACAGAACGGCACTTTGGAGTAACACTTGAACAATGGCAAGAAATGTAGCCTCCATAAATGGGTGAATTTACAGCTTGCTGTTCAAGAAATAAACCATTACCCACAAAGCATCATTTCTCTTTGAGGTATATCACCTGTCACTAAAGGTTAAATAACTGTCAACTGCTCATGCAAGGCTGGTGGGGGTAGGTTGTAGCTTTGCAAGTTCTTACAGCTTTAATGGGGACTGTGCAGTTATAACCCTCCTGCTTTAAGGAACACAACATCAACTGTCAAACAGTGGGAAATGGATCACCTACTACATGCCTGTTATCAGCTCATTGTCTATTTTATGGAGGAAACAGGTCAACATGTAGTAGGCAGTGATCAACATGAAGCAGTGTCAATGCCTGTGACAGACAGGACAAGGTGTCAGAGACACAGGCTTCAG
Source organism: Upupa epops (assembly GCA_013397515.1). Classification (NCBI taxonomy): domain Eukaryota; kingdom Metazoa; phylum Chordata; class Aves; order Bucerotiformes; family Upupidae; genus Upupa; species Upupa epops. The sequence goes on along the minus strand of VZRI01013656.1, from coordinate 176,167 downwards.
TTTTGGGAGCCCACTTGTAAAAAAAGTAGGTTTTCACCTATCTTGGAGAGGGAATGTCAATATTCTGAGCCTTTGTTCCTCCTCCATGAAACAGACACAACAGGCAACTGTCAATTTGATGCTCATGATGTCTTAAGGAACTAGGGCAAAAACATTCATAGCTCTAACCATCTGGTAAAGGAAGATGGAGCAAGTGAAGTCAAGCATGCAAAGGACACTAGAGAGACCACCAGTGCATCTTCAAATTCTGTGATTGTTTGTGAGTCACTTCTTTTTCCCCATCTGCCAATAACAAATCTGCTCCTAGAGTTTCAGATGAAGTGACTTGCCTCCCCCCACACATACTTCTGGAAGGAAAGAACCAGTAGGCAGTGAGCTTAGTGATGGAATGGGAGTCATAAAAGAACATGCAATGCATTCAGATAGCTATCTGAAGTACATGTTCCTAGAAAGAAGGCATCACATGCAACTTTGTATTCTGCCCATTTCCCACAAAATCTGGTAAGGATAAGTAACGATCTGGGCAGAAGCTGCTTGCAAAGTCCCCCAGGCATTGCTAAGAAGTGGTAGTAGCTTTGTCAGACAAGCAGTGCTGCTTGTCTTCTCCCTTCTTATATGGGGTACAGGTGACTTTTCAAAATGAGAAGTCATTGTTACAGAAGGGAAGGCTTTGTTTTTTTACTTGATACAAACAGGTACTTCTGTCACCACACACACAGAGGTCTTGAAGCATGACTACAAATGTGCTGTAGAAGCTCTCCCGCCCTGTAGCAGGTTGACTAAGCTCAGAGAGCTCACTCATCTGTTTTCCCCAAAATCTTCTTGAGAAGTCAGTCATCAGGAAACCTTGTCTCGACAGAACAGTCAGTACTCACACAAACAGGGGAAAGTGGTCTTGTAGTGCTTTTCCATAGTACCTATGACATTATGCTCAAGCTGAGAAACGTTCAAAAGCGTTTTTTCCTACTAAAGCTCAACAGAATCCCAGTTTTCACCCAAAGCAGTGGCTCAGTAAGAGTCTTCCTTCTCCCTCTGGAAGAAGGATGCGCATCCCTGATAACTAGTGGCCATTCTTTGACTCCACTTGTGAGTGAGGTACTGGAGTTACAAGTTTGACCTACAAATAACCACCAATTCACAAACATATCCCCAAGCATTTTGAGAAACAGAACTTTAAGCTTCTTGACTCAGTTTTTTTTTCAAATTCAAAGTACCCATATGGCTAGTCAGCATGAAGGGCTTGCTGTGAGAGTAAAAGGACTGCCACAACCCCAGAAGCACACATTCAATAGCAGGAATAGCACTGTTGTTTCTAACAACTTCTGAATCCATTTCCATCTCAAAATCCGGTCTCCTTCTCTACTCCACCAAAACTGTAAATGAGAGCTGTATTCCTGGTTACACTGAGGGGAGGGAAGAAAAGAGGAGTTTGTCTGAGTTGGCTGAAAACACAAATCCCATTTGCGTGTTACATTTAGCATTGCACGCTAATTATGAAGCTCCATGACTGCCTGGTCTTTGTGCCATTTGCCAATAACCTAGGTCTAAAAGTGGAATGAAAGCAGTTGGGAAAGAAGAGCATGATCTAAGAGGAAACACAGGTTATATCAGTGCTACATTATACTTTCTTATCTGGTTAAAACAACTCTTGCCCTTAGAGTGGGTTCTCAACATGCTAAGAGCTCTCCATTGGGCTGTTATCAAGAACTGCAGACACCGTCACACAGATTTGACATCTTTACCCCGTTTTGCCTAGAAAGATTTCTAACTGTCTCTCTTTGAAGTCTTCGGTGCTTAACAGGAAGATTAGTAGTTAATATACCTTCTCCTGAGGAGCCATCTATGAAGCATTTAAGGAACTATAAGGAAGTCTTAACAAAAGAAGGGGCTTACAGATTTTATCATCTTAAAAGCTTCCGAATTTGTAGTGCTCTCAAGTTCAGACAAATCTAGACAAGTTAAAACATTTTCCCTTAATAAGGGCAAGTAGTTTATCCAAGATACAAACAGCATTACACATATCCAGAGGTACAAGTATATTCTTCTCATGGTCCAGTGAATGTGGCAACACAAAAGCAGTTATTTCAGCTCAACAAGCTCTGTATTCTTAATTCTGTTCTCCTCCTTCAAACCCTTTCAGTTCCACCCAGCTACAGAGCAGCATGTGGGCTAAGTACTTGGCACCTTTCCTCTCACTTAACAGCCAAGAGAAATCTAGAGGCTAGTTTTCCCCATTGCCTGGACAACCCTACAGGGATGGAACATTCATTTCCATTGCTATGCCAAATGACAAACAAGTTGTATGTGTTCAATCCTACCATCCTTTGTTTATGTACCATGACCATCTTCTCTGGCTCCTGTGTGACTAGGAGCCCAGTGGGCAGGCATGACATTTTCAAGCTGTTCTATATTGTCATAAGCTCTTCTGCCCCCTTTCTATTTTTCATCTCTTTTTTTCCCCATCATTTTATTCATGCCCTGTCCTTCTACCACTCCAGCATCCCTTTATTGCAATCGTCCTAGAACTTCATCTTCTCCTGTCTCCGTGTCCATGAATTACAGCCTCTTACTTTCTTCTTTCCCTCTTGCTCCCTTTGATGATGTCTCTTATTTTTCTTTTCCATTTTTTGAGCAGGCCAAGCTTTCACCCAGACACTCCATTAACCCAAACACTCCATTAACCCAAATCCCTTCTGCCTTGCTGCAGTGTTGTAAACACATGAAAACTGGATTTTTCTGTTTTCTTGCTTTCATTTATCTTCACTCCCTCATGCCTTTTGCCTCTTCCCCGCTTTCTCCCTCCTCTTTTCAGGCACATCATTATACCTGATCCTCTATCTGCTGTAATTTTTTTGAGCTTCCTGTTTTGCTCATCTTCCAATCCCCCATATCAGCATGCTCTGAAAATTAAGGTCAGAGATTAGTTCTTTGCAGCTGAGTCAAACCAAACATCACTTACATCCAAAAATTTCCTTTCAGAGCCACCTGGCAGGGTTAACCAAGACATCTTGCATTTTTGCAAAGGCCTGAGTTGCTGAACTACAGAAACAGAATTATTTATAGACATGGCTTATAGACAAGGTTGTTATTAAGATGAAGGCTCAACACCAGAGCCAGTATCTCCAATATTCCAGGTAGTAATCAATAAAAGATTGGGCATAGGGTGCAGGGAAGAATGGGAGAAATGACAAAACCTTCACTGGGGATTTGGCTTCCAACAGTAAGATTTGGCTAATTTCTCCCTCTCACATAGAGGTACAGGTGACCTGTCAGAGTATTTCATCACCAGAAATATGGGAAGCTGTGTAGGATGAAAATCATCCTTTGAACTTCCTAGTCAAAGAGTTTGATGGAATAAAACCAATTACTAATTCTGAAGAAAGATGGTATTCATAACAAAACAGGAAAACTACACCTTTACCAAAGCAACATTTGCTACAGGGACACAGAAGTATTAGGAAACATTGTGGTTACCTGATGTGAGAAAAGACTGAGATGCTATGGATCATACATGGCAGACAAAAGTTGAGGAACTGTGGAAGAACAGAGGCCTTAATGTATACAGAGCATAAGAGAAATTACATCTCTGCAGCAGGTAAGAAATGGGCTTCATGGATGTGATTTCAGACAAAGAACATGACTGCATTAAGAGCCTTAAACAACAGGCAGTAGAATCAGCTCAGGCCCAGCTTCAGCAAAATCTGCTTGGTTCTGGGTAAAAGTACTGACTGAAACTTTCACCACAATTGGGTTTTCTCCCTGCAAGAATTGTGGCACACAGAGTAGTAGAGCTCACTTCGCAGCTTCTCTGTGGCATTATTTCAAATAGCTACCTATTTAGTTTTTTCCATATAATTGAAAATGAAACCCCTTTAAATCACCTGCTTTTGACTCTTTGCCACTTCTAATTTAGAACAGCCACTGCGTTCAAACAGCAAAGGAGGCAAAACCAGTGAGAACAGATACACACTGCAAAATAGTTTCCTAAGATTTCTTCTGCTAAGGGACTAAAAGGCACAATGCCAAAAATAAGACATATGGAAGGCAATGTATGGTATCAAATGGAGCAGCAGCTCAGAATTCCCAGCTAAAAAATGGGACCATAACTCCAGAGGCATTTCTGATGGCAAAATGTAGAAAAGTGACAAAAAAGGAAGTCAATGGTATATTGTATTATCTGGCTATAAAGTATTCAAGAAGGATAGACTAGAGCCAAGTTTCCTTCCAGCATAACTCTACTTCCATAACTGTACTGAAGTCATTAAAGACACTGACAGTCTAAAACAGAGGTCATTACATTAGTAATAGGCTCAACTCCCATGGTATGCAGTGACATGACATCACTGCAGGCGCAGAGCCTTAGTTTAGCATCTGTCTTGACAAAAAGACCGAGCTGTAAACATATCTCAAAGCTGTGACACAAGCTTTCTGCTCACAAAATGGTATGCAATCCATAATGAAGGAAACACAAAAGGAAATCTAATGTTAACACCTACCCGGATCAGCCACAGCAAGATGAGAGTGAAGAGAACATTGTGGTTCAAGTGCTTTTTGAAACTGTCAGTTCCAGGGTTCAAGGAGGATTGAAAATTGTTTTTCCGTTAATTAAGACAAGTTTAAATAAAGGTAATTATTGATGAGCTGAGGTATCAGTGACCAGAATACCATCCAGTTCACATCCTTACATGGCATTCAAAATATAAGTCTTTTAGATGCAGGAGATACTATTGTTTAATCAGAAATCTGAAAAACAGTAAATACCAAACACTTCCATTATGCCTGAAGTGCAGTGCATGGGAACACTCAGCTTCTTTTTTCTCCCCCCAAACGTGCTAATTATTTGTTAAGTAATAAACCGAAAAAAGTTGAAGTAGTAAGACTCATCTACTCTAACGTGTAGAACAAGACAACTCTCCCAGCTTCTCTGATCAAGCTGGGTACACCCACAGCATAGTAGCAGATCAATCCCCTGGGTAGCCCACAGTGGAAAAGACAATTTGAACAGTCTCCACACACTAACAGCTGCAGCCAGTATTAATTGTCACTGCTTGGGGAAGAGGCCTGAGTGTCACCGAGGACAGCTCAATGACAGCCTAATCAATATGCATAGGCAGTACAGAAGGGTGAGAGGAAGCAAAGGAAATGCATGGTTGATGAATGTGCCTGAGCACATTCTAGTACCACCATATAAATTAGGAGTATGTTTTCATTTACAATGCTACGTTTGGTTCCAGCCAACAAATCCACCCCCTCACCCCCTCCCATCCATGGTACCATACTGCTAAACATCAGGGATCAAAACAGCAGACAAATACGATTACTGCCTGCATGAGGCCACATATGCTTCCAAGGACAAATTTAACTTTCATCCTAGTGGGGCAGATGCCTTTGCTATGGAAGATGACTCAGGGACTCCCTAAGGCCTCATCTTCAAAGGCAAGCTGAATCCTGAGTCACAACACCCTTAAAAAAATTAAGCAAACACTAAGTTCCAACTCAAAGGTGACCAAATAAAGCAGCCAAAGGATTCATTAATAAGACTTCAAACAGAGTGCCAGCAGAGACTTGATCAGTGGTAGGGGAGTACATGGCCTAGATTGATCCACAGAGAGGAAATCACCCTGGTGCAGTGCATGTCTCCGCAGACCTTCATCCCTCCTTCTCAGAAACGAAGCATGCCTTTATACAAATCGGTCACATGGGAGATGACTTATGCCTGGTTCATCTAAAATTCTGTCCTGTTTGTGAGCCTACATCTTTGCCAACACAATGTTGTTGGTTGAAAGACCTCAACTGGTCCTTTTGGTCAGTGTTTGCATTCTTAAACACACCAACCAGCAATTGGGTAGAATTTATCAGGCAATGAAGCAACTTTGGGGAAAAGTATTTACTGAACCCACACAAGAAAAAAGGAAAAAACCCAAATGAATAAATAAACGGCATCACAACAGCTTTACACACATTCTGAGAAGGAAGAATTATGTAGTGGTCTATGGATTCAGATGAAAGTCCCTGGGGAAAAGAGCATTTACTGTAACAAACAGGGACCAAGACCACCCTCTGTACCAAAGGGTCCCTCCTGACTCTGCCCATCATGGAGAGTCCACTCCAGTTATCATCTTTCTCTCTTTCCCTGCTTGCTTTCGGCAAGGTCTTCAAGGGGTCAACATGGCATGGGCAGCAGACCTAAGTTGGAAGTGCGTGCTCCTCGGGCAGCAGCAACACTCAATAACATGGACTTCACCCACCCCATCTCTCAGCGTTCTGCCAAAGGTTTAAGAATCACAAGTTCCTTGAGCTTCTTTGACACACCCAGTCCAGCCAAGCAACAGAGAAAGATATCAAACATCACCCCACACACACATTGGCCCCCTTTCCTCCCACTTACTCAAGCATTTCCCAGTTTCTCAATCACAGCTGTGACATAGCTTCTCTGGCCCACAGCTGTAACAAAGCCAAGACAGCATTAGTCACATGGGGAATGCCCCATGGCCTGGTCAAGATGGTGACCTCAGCTACAGCCTTCCTCCAGGACTTGGGAGTTCTCTTCCCCACAGTTACAGGCAGCTGAGGACTGTAGTACTGACATTTTCAAAGCAATCAGTTTGCAGTGTTGCTGGCAAGACATAGCTTTCCACTCCAGCATGCTTGCGTGCCAGCTGTGCACAGAGATGGGCACTGCTATGGACACCAGGTAGCTCTGCTGCCACTCCAGCTCTGGACAGCTTTGATGACAGAGACAATGGCTGCTCTGATGGAACAGCGCAGGCCCTGGTGGGGTGCTGGTGCTGCCACATAGTACAGCCATGAATGGGCAGCTGCAGTTCTGTCCAAAGGAGGCATTCCCCAGACATTGCCCTCCGTTGTATATGGGGGGCTTCCCTCACTCCCAGCAGCGACCATGCCCTATATGAGGGTGGTGAGACACTGGAACAGGCTACCCAGGGAGGTTGTGGCTGCCCCTCCCTGCAAGTGTTCAAGGCCAGATTGGAGGGGGCCTTGAGCACCCTGGTCTAGTGGGGGGTATCATGGCAGGGAGCTTGGAACCAGATGATTTTTAAGGTCCCTTTCAACCTGAACCATTCTATGAATGAATTATTATGTGCTCCCATCCCACACAATTTTGTCTACCAGAACTAGAGTACCACTAGCCTGCACATATCCCACCATCTACCCAATCCTGATTATCAACTCATCTCAGTGACTGTGAAGAAGGCTAGAAAAGCAAAGATGACATCACATAATCCGCAGGTTCACTGTATTCCACTCAAATGTGGGGGTCACAGAGAGCCTGAACAGACCATGAAATAAAGCTTGTTTTCTTCAGAGAAAAAAGTTGTTTCTTTTCACAAACAAGGGAAAAAAACTCCATCCATCCTCCTTGGGACTGGAAGTTATCTTTCCACCTCCCTCCAAAGTGTGAGGCTTGTTTTCAGCAGTACTGAATGTTCTTTTTGCACAGCAATATCCGTGGAAGCATGTTTGCTACCGTAAAAGAAATTGCTGCATCTGTAAATAGTGATGAGCATTTCTGGAAAACTCTTGTGTCATGCCGATAGCTGCACTCTAATTATCCAATTAGGAAGCAGGAAGAAGAGCACTTGACTTATTGTGTCCAGCCAGATCTTGCATATATTGCTTGAACTGCGAATATCAAACTGTTCACAAATTAGCACGACCAAAATTATTCACAGAAATTCTCTGAATAGACTCAAATAGCCAACAAATTGAGGGAGGGCAAGAAATGATGATGATTTGCTTATCAGCAGTTCTGAAACACGAACAAGAAGCTGTTTGACAGTCTGCCTCTAAAAGTTGTTTCAATTTTCACTGTAGCAAGCATTGCAGGCTACCATTGAAGTTTAGTGAATAACAATAGGTTCAAATATGGTCAAATTTAAAGACAGAATGCTTCTACAGCTGTCAAGATTTTTCCAAGCCCCCATTATCTATAAATTCTTTACCAAGTACTCTAAGCATGTGATTGCTGCTGACAACCTAGTCAAGTGCATGATAGTAGAGAAGAAAATGGCCTGTTCAATGCAAACTCTGATTGCACACAACTAATAAAACATGGGTTTACTTTCTTTTCCTCCTCTGACATTCACTGACCTGTGAATTTCCTCAAGGATTTTTTGAAAGCCCTTGATGCTTTGGGTTTCAATTTGTCTTAACATTTTTAAACCATTTTTAAAAATTCAGCATTTTCAAGAGAGGAGATCAAATATGCATTGAAGCCTTTGGGGTTTTTTGAGGCTTTTATATCACGTGAGCATCTTCAAGTTCTAGGAAACCATTAACTTTATGCACTCTTTTCACCAGTTCCTCAGGAATCTGTCAGCAGCATTTTCCCCCCACATCCTATTCACTTCTGAAAAGAGGAAACATTACTTCTGCAGGAATTACTTTCATTGGAGGAAGGAGAGCCAAGGGAAATGGGTAAAGCTATTTATCTTCTTTTCCTAGGACATGAGACAGACAAACAGAAGTTCATGACAAAGCCTTCTGATGACTAATTCCTTTTGTCACAATAAATGCTGACAGCTCTCCACCCACACTGCCACACGGTAGATACTGCTCAGCTGCGTATGCTAACTGAATACTTCAAAAAGAGATGTACACCCTGGTCAGCAGGCAGCACAGGGGATGACAAGTATTTCACTGGTCACATACAATGCCTGTATGCCTCTCCTGTAAAAAGAACACCTGATGCTGCGGCTGTTCCAAATAGTGTCATTACCCCTTCTTGCTTGGCCAACCCTTACTGACTATTAAAATAACTTGCTGATAGTCCTTTTTTCCACATGCTGCTACTTCTATATCCACACCCAGACTACAGCAGCACATTCAGCAATTACTCAAGCTTCTCATACAGATGTACAAATCTTACCGTGCACATCAAAATACACCTCGCAGATCATAGTGTGGCACTTTCTTTAACCTAGTTATTCAAACACAGCCTGCTACCTTAAATAGGTGTGCAGTTCTTATAGATGACCTGATCTTTTGTGATATCTCCTCACATGCACGTTTTTCAAAGTCTGCCTTGAAAACAGTAAAGAGGATCTCATTTTTAAAGAGCAAGACGCTCATCTCCTCATAATTAAACATCTTTAAGCAGTCTCAAGGTGGGAAAGAAGCTACACAAAATGGCCCATAATCACTAGTCACAGCTAAAAATCCTGCCTATATTATATGGAACATGAAATAGCTAGGAATACGAGGAATACAACTAGGAATTCAGCCCATAAAACCTTCTTTGTGCAACTGAGAAGCCTCAGAAGTGCTTTGAATGGCTTGAAGGAAGAGAAATGATTTTAACAAAAGAACAAAAAAAAAAAGAAAACTTGAAAGAGAACAGAAGTTCTGAAGTGTGTGGGGGTGGGAGAAGTCTTCAGTGTTAGGAACACCAAAGAGATCTCTAACTCAAAGCTACCAGAATAGTTTAAACAAGCTGAGGTGGCTGTGACTTGATATTCTTACTTCAGCAGCGACTAGTTTGTTGCCCAGGGGACTGCTCTGTGGATCTAGCTGGACTGTAGTTTAATTTGTAAAGGATCTAGAAGATGGCTTCTGCCTATATCCCAACATGAGCAGTTCAACTTATGGGAAGCAGTGGAACTGTGCTTTCATGCCGTAGCTTGCAAAGGAAACCATAGCCTACCTCTTCTAATCAGCACTAGGCACAGGCAAAGGGACAAAGACAGACAAAGGGCCACAGTTGCTATGCATGAGTTTCACTTCTTTGCTGTCAGGGAAGAGCTCTGAAATGACCAAATAAGGGCTGAGATTAGAAGAGACCAGCAGTGCCTTCACTGCAATAGCACCATGACTTGAAATTCAAATCTTCTCCTGCTCCCCTGGGGTAGTTTATGAGCCATTTTGGTTAGTGAACATTGGCTCCTAAAGTTAATGAGCATGTCTGTTTTCAACATACGGTCAATCGCTGATTGTTCTGATCTGGTGAGCTGGGATGATGAATACATACCACCCACAGATAAAGAGCTGGGCTTTCCTGCTGCATGTTGATAAAAGGAAGGAGGAAAAGGAAACAACAGCTAAGCCAAATGCCAAAGGTACATCAGGATGACTCTGCAACCAAAAAACGCACTTAATAGGAACATGCACTATGAAAATAAGTCTTCTGCTAAAACCAAGTCTTTATTGAATAGTTAGACCTTATAATTTCTCTTTTTTCCTGTAGGAAGCAACAGACCCCAGGTCCTATAGCAGTGACCTTAACAGAATGGCAGATCACAGCCATAAACAGTGCCACCTCCTCCTCACTCAGTTCACCTATAGGAATAGGTAACATCAATTCTCACACACTGGTCAACTTGTCCTCTCTCATAGTAACTCCCAGCCACAGCCTACACAGCCATGCTGTCATTCCATGCCAATACATACACAGCTACCCAGTGGAAAATGGCTCAGCCTAGCTAGAGGGACATGGGCATGTGGCCATCTCACAACGTGACCACATATACTACCTACACAGTCACGTTAGACAGCAGTTGCAACTAGCCAACCAAAAATGCCAAGCAATAAAAGTTCTTAAGAACTAAGTAAAAGTCAAACAGCCTAAGACATGCTGCCCACCAGTAAATTAAAATTTTCATGCATACATTGCATGTGCTTGCTATCCACAGCCGTGTGTTCACCTCATGAAAAATACATGAAGATCTAAGCGACATTAATAGTTTTTATAAGCCTATCATCTGGACAGATACTCCCTTTATGATTCTAATGAAATAACAGAAAGATAGTCACAGACATCACAACTTTATTAGAAGAAAAAATCCTAAATCTGTATTCTGAACCCTCAACCTGAATTCTTGCTGTCCCAAAATGAAAAGAAAAATATCCTGCCAGAACCAACATACTGAAGAGACCCCTTCATTTAACACAAAGCATCTGCCAACCTTGTTATACATCTGTCATGTATATATCAGGCTGGGCTCGCAGGAGTGAGCTGATAAAGAGGCACTTTAAGCATTAGGCAGCTGGTAAAAGAGGAGGGGAAGGAAAAGTAGATAACATGTGTGGGTGGTAGGGCAAAGGACAAACAGGAGAGATGGAAAAGCAGAGAGCAAGGAGGAAAGTTAAAGGGAGGTAAGGGACAGAGTGTTTGATCAATCGCCAAGTCTGTATTAACTCAGCCAGAGGACTCTGATGATCTCTAAGTGGACTGAGCTCTGCTCTCATGGTTTGTGATACCAGCAGAACCATTTGATTGAATTATAGTTCTTCAATTGATCGCTCCATATCAGTCATCTTTGTAAGAGGAGCTGGCTGGTGAATAGAGAAGTCAAAGGCAAGCTTTGATGGCCAGGAACGCTTTCCTGTCATATTTTAGTTGGAGAAAAATCAGTTTAAAGAGTTGAATTGCTTTCGATAACATTTTCCGGGGAGAGCAACACCGCAGGTACCACTGCCAGTCCTTGATAGCAGTGAAAGGGCAGCTAGAGAAGAGACAAACACACTTGGGTATACAACACACAACCCTTTGAACTAGGCAGAGATGAAGGCTACATCCAGATAAAACCTGCCTGCACCATCATGCTGTACATCCATTCTTTTCAAGCCATCCCCACTCACATCCAACTTTACTGAATGAGCTGCCTTTTTGTGTTTTCCTGAGGGGGAAAGACATGCCTGATATGCTTGGTAAAGACAGAAGAGGATACATTAGTGCCGAGTGTTGGGAGTCACCACAGGTAGGAGCCCAACATATTAGGTGCCGCACGAAGGTAAACAGTTTCTGCCTGAAGGACTGAAAAAAACCACACAACCCACATCAGAGCCAGAAGATTAACAGAGATGGTGAACTGCACAGAAGGCGAATTTTAAGCCGTTTGGAAATGCTGGTCTGGATGAAATACTAAATCAATTAAATCTTGCACTCAAACAGGACCCGAATCTGAACTATTACTTTACTGATGCTTACTTGCATTTCTGCCCTGCATATTTGTTGTCTCATTGCTGAGCATTCAGGCTTGAGGAGTTGATTTGGAGAGGATCACAGCAGCAGAAAATTTCAGAAAAGATTTGGAGGAGGAAAATAATTTGTGAACTACATCCACTTTTATGGGAAATTCTAACTTCTTTCCAGAAGAGAGGATCAAAGCACAAGGAAAATACATTAAGTAGTCATACATCAACACTGCAAGAACAGAATGAAACAAGACAGACTGCTTTACCTGCAGCAGGGACTTCAAACTGTCTAACTCAGCAGCTCGGAGCTGACAGAGGGGGGACTGTTGTGAAGATGAGCAGAGTGCATTAGACATCAGCAACTCTTCACCTTAGACACAGAGCCTTGATAGTTACCAGGTAATGGAAGCTGAAGTCTCACCATTGTTGAGAGTTCATCTAAGCCAAGCTAAGCCTAGATAATTTAACTACTTTTGGCCCATTACCTTCCCATCTTTTGAAGTCTAATATACATAATTTTTTATGTCTGGAACACTGACATCGCTACAGCTGTCTCCATTGCTAATAGCTGATATGTAGGCAGACAGATGACTTCAAAAAAACCACCCCGAAGCTTATAATGACAATTCACAAAACCAGGGTCAAATCTTTAGCAATGATAGGTACCATAGGGCAGTTCAGGCAAAGGCACTTTAGACTTGGATCTGTAACAAAGCATCTGTACCCTGAGGCAAATACATCATTTCACTAGAAGTCTGCAGCACCTTGGGAAAGAGACTTACACCCACAGCTAATATATTTCTAACTTCAGTAACTATCTCCTTTTTGGAACTGCCAAGACAAGTGATGCATCGATTTTCCTACAGCTCACCCTGCATGATGGGTATCAAGGCTGTGTAGGCGTCTGGCAAAGCGTTCACAAATTTCTCTGAAAAAGTAAAAGATGAAGAAATTTACAACTGTAATCAAATTCAAGATGCTGAGACTAGTACAAAAATGTCTCTATAAGGCAGGTTCATTCTATGCCTTTAGAATTGAAACTGAGCCATTAGTGAAATCTCATACAAAGGCCTTTGCAGAAAGCACCTGTGTTGTCTGTTTGCACCTGAAAAATAACCTTCACAGCGGCAGCAACAGTAAGGCAAGCAACATTTGCATTTTCAAACCAGTGAACAAAGCTGCAGAGACATGATTACAAGGGAAATGCAATCTATAGCTGGTCACGCCACTCCCCCGCCCCACCCCAGGTCCCCCCTTGGTGTCCCTGCCACCAAAGGGTGCAGCACAGAAGCAGTCTAGCTGCCCTACTAAGGGGTGGCTAAATCACAGCCCTCGACCCAGCAGCTTTGGCTTTTCCTAAGAGCTCAAATACAGAGAGAGAGCAGAACACTTGGACTGTGGCCAGTGCCAACACATCCCAGCTCCCAGCAGCCGGCTGAAGACATAGTAGTGACTTCAACCATTTCCTAAATATTAAATGATCTCTATAGAAGTGATGTCAGGTCAGGGGGAAGAGGGAAAACATTGCTCTTCCCCCTACAGAGAAAAGCCAGGTATTAAGGGCAACTATTACTTCCTTGGCCCCTCAGGAACAACCAGCTTATGGTCCCGAAGTAATAGACCTCAGTTTCTAGCGCTTCCCAACATACCGCCTTCTCTTTGATGCTTGGAAGCCAGCCCAGTTTAACAGCTGCCATAGGCAGCACCTACCCTTCTCAGTGACACACTAGGTCTTCAGAGAAACCCAGCTCCAAGGACTGCTCCTCCCACCTTGGGTCATGCTTAGGAATTTACGAATCTTGGCACTGCTAAGGCAAAGCTGTTGCCTTCAGAGCGGTCTGGTGTGGCCTCCAGATTCTATGTACAAAAGCTGAAGAGGTGTTACAACACCTGTAAAAGTATTCTCTCACCCAATACAACTAATCTAAGCCTAAAAACAAACAAACGGTAAAAATGCTTGCCCACAGAATGCCAGTATTTGAAGTATCTACTCCCCCTTCCAATTCTGATGAACACACATAATTTGGACTTAAATTAAAAACTATAAAAGGGGATTTTTGTAAACTTGGAATAAGCAGAAATTCAGCGCTCTTGAAAATAAAAGCTAAACATTTACACCATGTTGAATCAAGCACTGTTTCAATTTGTTGAACCAATTGTCCCTTTCTATCCCCAAAACAGCAGTGCTTCTCCAAGATGGAACTAGGTTTTCTCAAGGGGGATAGAAGTTTGTCTCACTTTCTTGTTGTCCTCTATACACTACACTACCTAGCTCCAATTTGTGTCCTCTGATGTAAATAGCTGTTTGATCAGCAATGTACCTTCATTGTAACCACAAGATACGACGATGTGTTTTGAGCAACGTAAGCCTCAGGAATCCTTCCTGCTATGTAGGGATGGGTGCAACAGGAAAACACCAGCAATGCAAAGTTTCTGTTCAGCCTAACCACTAATCTGAAAGGAAGAGGAAATATAAGCAATTGTGGCTTACAGAAGAAAATCCCCCCATGCACGAGAAGAATACTGACAAGAGCATCTTGACCAGTAAATGCAAATATAACAGAGCAAGAGAACTTGAACTCCAGACTCCTCATCATGGACATGGTCCTCATATTGAAAGAAATGAAGATGCTTTGAATACTTTCATGTTTCAGAGGGACCTAGCTCATTTCTGATAATACATGAACTTTTAATAAACTGATGGTTTAGAGATCATTCATTCTCCAGTTACCTTCAGGAGACCAGCTTGACACACACAGTCTGAATCAGCTTTGTGTCCAGTAAAGACAGTTAGCTCATCATGCTTTTCCTGGCATTCAGGGAGACAATTAAGAGACATATGAATGAGGCTACGAGTAAGAAAGATAAAAGAAAATAGGACAGATGAGAGCTGTAACAGCTGCAGTCACTCCAGACATCTGCAGGCTCCCAATACTGAAAAGTTAGCAGGTCACAAGGAGCCATGAACCAAGGAGAAGGTGGTTTCATCTCAACTAGTATCAACCTCATACTCGACTAGCATCTCTTTTAGTAAGCTCTATCAGATGCAGGCAGGCCTAGTCTATCTGGAAGCAACAAGCAAGAGGTCCTGGAACAGCCATCCATCAGTATCTGGCACCCACCACTGCAAGCACACTCTCATGTGAAACACAAGCAGCGCTTCTGACCAATTCCCACCAGGACTAGACATGATGCTGGCCCCAAAGGGGAATGCAGTCTGATAAATTGGCTAAAGCTGTTGAGATTTGCTGGTTCTGTAGAAACTACTGCAATATGAGATGCTTGCAAAATTTAAATAGGCCACATAAATAGGTCCTTATGTCTCAGGCACAAGACAGGGATGCAGCCACTGCTCTTCTCTTCCCATTGTCCAGCAGGAACACAGATTCAAGCATGAATATTATAACTCCCAGCTGTTCTGCAAAGCCAGCAGTAAGGGAGAGGGCAGCATCCCTGAAGTGCTCTCCATCCTCATCAGACTGTGCTCATGCAACCTGGAAGTAACTGATTGCAATCACAGTCTCCTGCTGAGCTAGACAGATACTACAGAACACAGTTCTAGCCAGAATGGGGTAAGATAGAGTAAATCAGTCCACAGAGAATGAAGGCTCAAAAAAAGAAATATATATGAATTCTGGGACAGCAGAGTGATGAATAGACCACAAAGCAGTGTTTAAATAAAAATTTAGACTATATCCCGGGACACTGTACTCGTACACAGCTGGGCCCAAGTTGGTGTGCCCTCAAAGCAGCTCCTATATGAGTAAGAATCACCAGTCAAGAGTTTCAGATTTGGCTCCCCCAAAATTTAGAAAAACATTAAGCTCACTTCATCCCCCAATCAATCCATAGCAGGAGAGAAACAGTAGTTTATCAGAAATTTTAGCTGTTAGCCCTTACTGGAAGCATCCCATTTCTGTAACAGCTTGAATATCTGCCTAAGTGTCTCAGGGCTCAGATATTCAGTCACATTTTGCCAAGAGAGGAACAGCATCACTATTTGAAAGTCAAACCAGGCCAAGACCAACTGTGACTTTTCCAAAAGGCCTTGGCTCAAAAGGCTCCCTTACTTCTGTATTACTGGGGCAGAGCCCCAATGAGCAAACACTAACCATCTCTTTATGTCACAGTGGCTTTTAGGAAACAAGAACATCCCACAAAAAGCAGATGCAAGTATATTTTTTCCCCCACTTGCTTCTACCTCAGTAAATAGTCAGTAAAATTCCCATACATGCTTTCATACGAAGGAATGGCTTTAAAAGTTCCTGGCAGAAACTGTTACTACTTAGAATCTCCAAGGTCTGGCTCACAGTACACTTCTTTAACAAGGTAGTTGCTTGTGCTTCAGAGTGTTTCTACAAAAAAAGCTGCTCAGCTTTGGACATTCCAAGCTACCAGCCTGGCAATATTTAACATTGTCTTTCACATAGCCCAGTCTTCATTTGACAAGGTCCTTGAAGACAGCGGACAAAAGGCCTGAGCTAAGATGCCTGTATCCAAGGTCTCCTTCCCACTTGTTCTCTTCATACCTGCCCAAGAAGTTAGATCAAAGCATCCCCATGAGGACACCTCATTAAAAAGCAACTCCTTTCCTTGACCAGTTCACTTGCAGCATTACACAAGGTTGCAAGTTCTTGTCCATCAGATTACACTTATAAATAGAACGGTCAGTACATTTTTAATAACAAGAGCATGACTCTCACAGAATGACTCCAGAAGGATGGCAAGGGAGGAAGGTTGTCCCTCTGAAACACTTTACACATACCTGACCACATTAAGAACAAGCAGCTCAAAGACATGTAATTTAACATTAAAGAAAAGGCACCAACAAAACCCCACGGGAGTGCTCTGAGTAGCAGAACTAATGAAGCCTCATTTTCTACAGATTTGCATCTCATGATTGATTGACTTCAGTGCATTAGGAAGACAATGCACCAGCTGAAACTTTGACTGCCCTTGGGGCATTATAACAACTCACTCCTATGGATACTTGCATCTATTAAGGTCTGGATTCATGTTGTGGAATCCCCTGCACTGGGGAATTCAGAAAGCCCTACGGGAAAGCAATTTTACTCCGCTTAGCCCTCACTGCAAAGTGAGGTCATGCAAGCGCAGTGGCAGAGACCAAAAGGTGCCATTAATTTGCTGACATGTGGTAACTTGAAAGAGCTGTCCAGAGATTTTATCTTGCTTGGGCTGGACTGAATTGGAGCCCTGGGTGAATTATAATTGTTTCATCACGTACTGTGGAAAGAGATGCATTTATGACCAAGCAGGCTTATCAGATGCCTCTAGGCAACATTTACAGTGAAGTTTTTTTCCTAAGCATTTGATACCGAAGTAGCACTTCGCACCCAAAACAGAGTACTGACAGTCCTCTTATTTTCTTAGCCATGCATTCAGAACAGTCTAGGTGGTATGACGAGCATCAAGTCCTAAGTCTCTCAAGCAGCATGGCTGCAAGAATGGAGACACCTCAAACCAGTGGCCAAATGCTTAAAATAGAGGCCCTATCAAGCTACCAAAATCCCCCAAAAGCCATCAGCAGCCCAGGTCTAAGCAGGGTTACCGCTTCTGCTCCTGACAAGCACGTGAAAAATCTGCTGGCTGCGTTCATTCATAACCAGTGCAAGCACACTGCTGCTGGGACTGCACTGAACACTGACAGCTCGACCGAGTGTCATCGCTTCAGGTGGAGCAACCACTTCTGTAGCACATGGGAGTCCTGGGTGTTCTCTGTGCCTGAAGCAATTTTACATGAGACAGCAACAAAGTAATTAAACTTTGAATCCTCTAGAAATAGAAGGCTGCGTTTGTCATTGCCAAGAACCTCCTGCTAACTGGGAGCAGCCTGATGAGTGACATCACATGTCCTCAAGGTGACAAACCAGGCTTTTCTCCCAAATTAATATCCCGCTGCACCATCCGAGAGAGATACCTTTCATTCTTTAAGCACTCTTCTTAAACATTAGGTAATTAAGTTTCTTACTCTGAATCTTAAGGCAACACTGCCGTTGGACAAGAGATGAGCCATGAGGCTTACATTTTAGACTTCTCCAAACAATCAATGCCATTAAACATTTGCACACTGTGAAAAGATCAGCCAGGTAATCAAAAAACTGTATGCAGTGAGGAAGGTTTACAAATGCTAAACTTCCACATCTGTCAAATCCTTTGAAATCCTGACAGTCCTGCTTCCCAAGTAGAACCAGCGTGTGTACTTAAGCCCACCCGTGTTCTAGTCCCTCCTTTCAATAGGACTGTCTTACACGACTTAACAACTCATCAGTCCTCAGAATTGGGAGATTGTTCCACACCACATTACAGGGCATATGACCAAGTTTTTACCATAAAAAAAGTTGCACCAGTAGTGTCTGATTTGATGCCAAGCTGCACAAACACATAGCAGATGCACCCTGCCCAAATGACATAACCATATAGACATACTCGAATGACAGAGGTATCACATGCCCTCACAGAAGGTAAATGAGAAAAACCCCATAAAAGATCATCATTCAGGTAGTCTGTGGGATAGCTTAAAATTGCTCTCAGTTCCAGTCCAGTGCCTGGGATGTTAATGCTTACTAACCTGGATTCTGTTTGTGAAGGAGTACCTTTACTATCAAGAGTACCTGTGCTATTTACAGAAGAGCATCTCTATGACAAAGCCAGAGAAGTCCCAGTATCATCCTTCCTTTACACCTTATTCCCCAGCCCCCTTTGCATGCATAGGGACTGTTTTCAGAGGAGACTCCCCTACTGCCAAATGGTACATGCAATATGGAGCTATGCTAAAAAATATCCTTCATATTTATTACGTATTGCAGACACACAGCCTTCAGAAGCTGAGCGAGTTAAGTGGAGCCACTACATTCTTAAGTGAAGGACGAGGCCAGCATGAATACCACAGACATATAAAAAATTACTACATAATTCAGATCTTATGTCACAATTACTTATTCTTTTACTGTTTGTTTTTGCATAAGTGTATGTGCTACAATATAAAGCACAGGAAAGAGAAGGAATCCTAAGTGCTTGATATACACACACATTCTTAAATCATAAGTGTGAAATTAAACAAGCATCTCTGTGAGCAATAAAGCTAATGAAAACCATTCTCTTACAGCTCTGCATCCTGTGGCTGGCAACTTCAATGGCTGAGAAGGTACAAATGCCAAGTAAAGCTTCCTGCCCAATAGAGACATTCCAAGGCTTTCACAGGAATAAATTCTGTGGGATTTAATGAAGAGCTGGCTTTATGCCATGCCTTCCTCCTCAGTCAGACCAAACCAAAGTGCTCATCTCCCCTACTCAGATACCTACTTGCAGAAGTCTTTGTCATAAAGGTCTTTCTTTCTGAAATAAGTGGCAGGACCCAGAGCTATGATGGGCAGGGAGAGAACATAAAGAAGCACTCAAAAACTACAATTGCTTGAGTTTCAGTAGCAAGGTGACTGCTTTCCCAGCACACGGCAAGTAGTAATGACAAACACCACTACCTATGCCTTCCTAAAGCCTGCTTTCTCCAAGTATTCAAGGAGGAGTATATGTTATGCTTTAAAAGCTGAGTAGAATTCATGTTTTCTGCAGAAAATCTTAAAGTTGGGGTTTAAAGATTTGAAAAGTATCTGTCCCCCCCACTCTTGCTCTCCTCTCAGTGACTTCCACCTTCTTCACTTCTTTGTTCTTCTTCCTCTTTGTGTCTGTTTGGAGATGCAGCACTGTCACTGAGAGAAAATGTTATTGCTTCTGAAAATGTTATTGTGTCTCAAGTTGAAGAAAATTTATCACAAGCAGGAAGATTTGCCTGGACCTGGAGAGACTGAGAATTCTGAACTTTGAAGATTTATAAGGATTGAGAACGAAGGCAGATGACTGCTGCAATTTCAGCGAGCAGCAGGAACTGTCTATAAGCGAAGGCATTTTTGACATTGCATCTCAGTTAACTGTAGGGGCATTGTGACCACCATCCGTATGTCTGTACCTCGTGTGGAGTTTCTTCTAATGAGTGTGGTAGGGGGAATGAATTAAAATGTCTGGGCACATTTCTTCCTCAGAGTAAATTGTTTCATTGCCTGCAGATTCATAAGTGGGTTTGTTAGATCCTCTGTTTGTGTCTGATGCTTTAGCTACAAGCTATTGGTTAAAGCCAGGGTCTCCAACCCATGATATTGGTGGCAACTCAGGTGGGGGGCATAGGGATCCAGAGAAGGGCCCACAACACTACTATACTACAACACTACAACATATCAACCTGTATTTAAGCATAGCCCTTGCACTCTCACCGTTCACTGACAAGGAACAGCAGCAGCTGTCAGTTCATACCAGACAGAAAATATTAGGACTACTCATGACAGTAGGCTAGGCAGAGAAGAGCAGGATGGGCACGCTTTCTCTCATTCCCAAATCTGCCATTTTGCATAAAAGTGTGGTTAGCCCTCACTTCAGGAATTGTCAGGTCTTTCAACATGAGAACGAAGAGAAAAATATTTCAGACGTTTCTGTGGTAAGGACAGTGCGTGCATACTGGGATTAGATAAAGACACAAGCAGTAGTAGCCACATTTCCTTTATCATCTACTTTGTAGAACTTAAAATGAAAAAAATAACAGATTCCATAACCTTAAAAGCTTCCACAAAGTGCCATGCTTACATCTCAGGATTGCCAGAAAGCCTGCAGCCCACCAGGATTCAGCAGATGCTTGCTAGCCACATCTTCTGCACAGAAGCATAAACTGGCAGCTGCAGCTAACACAGAGCATTCAGAGTGCAATCCCAATCCTAGTATGAGCACATTAAGTGAGTAATCTTACTTTTCTGTCTCAATTTCTTTATCTGTGAAATGGAAAAGCTGATCTTTAAGTAAAGGAATTTAAATGGAGTGCATTTGGGCAGGCTCTAAAATGTGAGAGAACGCTGACTGTCAGAGACCTGAGACAGCCCCAAAATAAACTACAGAGTGTGTTTTACCTACCTCATTATTGGACAGTAATCTCTCTCACTTCTGGCAATAACTAACAAGCTGGTATCTCTCTCAGGTTTAGTCCAACACATGAGCAAGGACTGAAACCATGCTGTTACCATCAGTGATGAAAGTCCTTCCTCTTGCAACTTGATTTGTCAAACTTACTTGGTGTATTTGCCTCAAACAATTTTAGCATGGACATTTCAGCAGTTACACAAACAGTTGGAAAGCTTCTTAACTCACCAGCATACCCCAGTCATAAGCTAGTTCACACTCTTCTCTTGTGCCAACACTGTTCATCACCTTAGATCGTCCTTTTCCCTTCCTACTTAGCTTTTGACCCACAACATTCACAGACATCACCTACATTGCTTTTGTGTCTTGATTTTTAGCATGGCAAACTAATTTAGCCTCTGCCAAGTCCCTGCTCCTACAAAGGGCTTGCTCTGAATGCCAACTGCTGTAGCAGAACTGGCCCTGCCTTTCTGTCATTATAATCACAATACTTACCATGCCTTCCCCCCTTCCTCTGCCCAGCCCGTCCCAAGCACATGTTGTGTGGGTGCCTCAATGGCAGGAGAACTAAAACAACACATGAAACATGCCATCGCCAAAGTGCAGTGCCCTTTGTAGGGTATGCTATTGTGTGCTATTATTTCCATCACAAAAGAGACAGCCAGAAGCACAAGAGAACACATCTCCTTGCATAAAAACACCACTGTGGAGGACTTGTGTGCAGAGGAGCTGCAAAACCCCAGACACACTGAAGATCCCACATAAGCTATATCCTATGGAAGCACAAGCAAAGTCAGAGCTCCAGTCTTTGTGTTCAAACACTATTTAAGAAGTCTGTGGTACCTTCATAGCTACCACAAGCCCCTGACAGATACATACATTCCTTAGGACAGATAACCTTTAGTCATTAAAAAGGTGGGAGATGGAGGAAGAAGCAGGAGTAATCACAGAGTGTAAGAACTATAACATGGAGAAAAAAAGAGAGACACACAAAGCACACACCTGCCCTCCGTATGTAACCTGAAGGCACTACCACCTTTACACCAGGTCCCAGCTCTCAAGTCCTCAGCCTCAGATTTGCCCTCTCCTCCGAGGATATGCCAGTCACATCCCACAGCATCTGCCACTGTGCTAATTCCAGCAGCTACAGCTTGTTATGAGTCCTCACACACCTGCACAGCTCTAGGAAGCAGCTGGCAAGTTCCCTCACCCATCCACAAGCTCTGTATCTGCAACCACCTCTTACCCCAGGAGGGGCTTGGCCCCAATCACAGTACCACCACCTCTTCTGATTTCCAGCACCTCCTTTCCACAGTACAGCAACCACTGCCTTTCTGCTCTCACAAATTCAAGTTTCACTGCATCGTGTCTCTAACAACTATGGCACACAAAACTGCAAGGCTAAAGGATTTCTTTCACTAAGGTCTTGCCACAGCAACTGACTCACAGGCGGCCAGCTTCAGTAGGGTATCAGAAAAGGATGTGCGAGCATCCCAGACTAGCAATTATAGAATGACTAGTCCACGTTAAAAAAGGTATCTTGTCAGATACTCCTTGCCTTAAGCCCCGAGATATATTGATCACCATCTCCTTTTATCCTACACAACAGAACTGTGTTTATTCTCAAATTCCTTGGCCATCCTTAATCCCACTCACTTGACAACCTGAGTGTTCTCTGGTGGCACTGATTTCTGCTGCTCTAGTCAGAAGATGCATTTCAAGCAACTGTTAGCTTGTCAGAAAAATACAGACAGAATATTTGACCCAGTAGAATCTGTTCCACACCAGATTTTGTCTGATACACAATTCAGCAACCTCTGCAACAGGTAAGGCTTTGCTGGCCCTCAGAATTACTAGAGAAATCCCATTCAAGTTTGAGGTGTATCAGAGTGAAGTGAGTAGCAGGAGCAGCAAATGAGCTGATCTTAACAAGCAGAGGTCATACTATTTTTTTTTCATCCATGCTAAGACTACTCTTATTTAAGAAACTCAGAAAAGGGTGAAGAGGAGCCCCAAAAACTTTGCACAAGAGGAGACTAGTTACCACCAGTATATGCTGCATAGTCCCACCTTGACTTTCCTTTTTATCACACTCAGTAAGACACCCAAGCCAAAATCCAAATAAAAACACCCCAGACTAGTATTAAATAATTCAAGTGGGTTTCAATTTCTCAACTCTTTTCTCATAGAATACGATAAATTTAGTCTCAATGCACACAGTACTGTTCTGCAGCAGCCACCACTTCACTTACCTTTGGTACGCTCTTCCTTGTAGAGCAGTATAAGGCAGGAGTTGTCCCTCTGAAAGTCTTTTCTCCAAGCCCAGGGCTGCAGGTGGGATTATTGCCCAACTCAGAAATTCACACTCAGACCATTTTAATGCTCTTGCATGACTTCTTGCATACTTGGTTCCTCAGGTAGCCCATAGCTCATCTGGGCATCTTTTAAAACAGGCCAGTCTCCAAGTTTCAAACCCCACCTCAATCTACTACAACTTTCATAAGATGCAGCAATGGGTATTATTCCAGTCCAGCACATAGTATTGCTTCATATGATAGCATGATAACATTGTCAATGCTTCCCATTCCAGTCATCATGCATCCTCACACTTTTAATTCTTCTGAGGGGCACAAAAGAGGAAAAAATCCCAAATCCTCAATAGATATCGAACAGCAGGTTTCAGTACAAAGACCTCTGCTCTCTTCCTCTTTGTTGATTGTAATTAATCAAGGACCCAGCAGGGTGAGCAACCAGTCCAGACTTTCCTCCAAATTGTAATTTCACATAAATGGGCATCACAGGCAGAGCCTCTCCACCAAGCCGGTCCTCTGTTTGGTCCTTGGTGGGAGGCAGATCCAAGGTCACTGGTGCCACAACGCTGTCTGGAGAAACACTTTCTTGTTTTGCCAGGTAGAAAACAGATGATTTAACCCCAGTCTTTGTGTCTGCCCTTTAAGCCAGTTCCAGATCTGCAACAGCACACTGCTGCTCACCTAGAAACTGCCCTGTCCTTCTGCAAAGCCTTTTGTCACATTTTCTTCACTAGGTAGGAAACCCCCGCAAAGCAACTTCCCTTTCTGAATATGAAGATAACCTTCAGTTATAGCTCAGCAGCAGACCACAGATATCATGCTTTACATCACAAGACCATAGTAGGAAAAGAGAAGAAAAGCCCTAAAGTAGGCCAGGTCCTGACTTTTTATATCTGTGCTTGGGGCACACCTCTTCCTTTCCTTGCCTTCCCTTGTTATCCCCTGAGTGCCTCCACCCATCACCCCACCCTAAGCACAGGTGGATCTTAGAATTACCTATCACCACTGTTTGAAGACTCCATGCACACCTCCTCCTCCAGCCCCAGATAGGGACTATCAGATCTGCAGCTGTGATGTATCTCCCTTCTACAGCTGGAGAAGGTTTGGTGAGGAAGGGGGAAGGTTTTGTATTGCCTACTGAGGGACCAAGATCCAAAATCCCTGTAAGTGCTTTATAAAGCAGTCTGCCTTGCCTTGCCAAGTGAGTTTTGTTCAGTGTCCCTGATCACTAGTTCCTACAGTCTTTGTAATCTTCCTTAAACTCATCTGTTTAGACCACAGGGATGGGTAAAGAAACATCTCTTGGCACAAGAGCATGTGGTGGTTAATGTGAAGAAGCCTTAATTTCAGCATGGCTGTGACCTGCAGGACACAGCCACAGAATTCTTGGAAGAAGTATTTTAGAGCTGAAGACTCCTGTGCGCAATGCAGAGGACATAGCTGAAAGAGGAAAGATACGTGCACCTGACTTAGGATGTTCACCTCTTTCAAGTCAGGATTGAGAAGCATCCCCAGAGAACGATTCAGAGTCCCTGTCTCTCTGCATTGCCTGTGCAATGAATTAAGACAGCGTGTCCTTTTAGCAGAAGCTAATCTAGTTTAGATGCTTTGAACTAAGCGATGTGAATACAGCTTCTTCTTTCTTTCCCTTTCTCAGTAATTTCCTAGTGTTGCTTAAATGCTACAGAAATCACATGTGTAGCTGGGCAGAGAAAGCACACTGGAGTCACTGCCATCTGCCTGAGCATACAGCTGGGCATATCTATAATATTTTTTTCTATTGGAGCTTGAGGAAAAAAAAAACCCACAAAAAAACCCAACCCAAGAGTTTTGTAGCTTCCTGTTTGAATTAATCTCCTCTGACAACTGCTGATTTGGGTTTCTGATTTGATTCTCCATATGTCTAGCTCTATTGGTCAATTCAGTGCAGGGGGCGATTGGGAGAAGCAGTGATGCTCAGTCTGATTATAAGAGGAAGCATCAGACAGTACTTAGGACATGCAAAGCTGGCTGGCACACTTGGCCAAGCTGAGCATGAGGTAGCTGCTGCTGCTTTTCAGGTCAAGGAGATTCTCTCTGGCTCCTACAGAGACAAACCACAGCTGCCTGGCTGTACATCACTTGTGAGCACAGTTGCAGGGATGGAGAGTACAAATGAGTGCAAGGAATTGCAGGCAGAGAATGAAGACTACAGAAACAGGAATAGCTTCTTCCACTGCTGTAGACAAGCACAATATAAGCCAGAAAAGTTAGGAATAGGGATGAACTAAGAAAATGAGAATTGGCTTAGAATAATCTCAACCAGTACACATGAAGGAGGATAAATGGAAACCAGAACTTTAGTAGAGAAGTAGATTTGGAAACTGGTGATGATCAAACAGGTGCTGTGGGAGAACAGTGGACAGCAAGTTAAGTTACACACCTGCAATGCTCTACAGCAGCAGCAAAATAAAAGAAGAATCTAATGTAATGCTGCACCTCATCCACACACGAACTGTCAGAAAGTGGGAGGTACTGGCCCTCTACAGATCTGTTAGGACAGCACCTGGAATATCACCCTTGGTTCTGGGCAGCATGCATTTATAAAAGGTGTTGATAAGCATAGGGAATACACAGAGAGGAGCAGCAGAAAAAGAACTGACTAAGGGTCTGAAAGCACTGACATATGAGAAGAGATTAAAATAATTAAATATTTATTGCTTGGCAAGGAGTAAGATTAACCATCTGCAAGTGTGTAAATACCAAGAAGGTAGAGGAATTGTATTAAGGGACATAAATATAAGTGTAATAGAGCAAAAGTAAATACAGTCTCAATATTAAAAGAAAAAAATAAACCTTAGACCCGAGATGTTTTTAAACTCTCCTTAAGAAGTAGAGGCTTCTTGCTTGTAGGAGCTGTAGTGGCATGAAGGGACCAGGGTTGCCGTCATGCCTCGGTGGCAGATCTCCACAGAAATATACCCCAAGAAGAGGGTAACACCTCAGGAGTCACCAGTGATTAGGAACAGCCCAAACTGTCACACAGACAGCTCAGCAGAAGCCAAGGCTGTAGCAGACTTAAAGGCCAGCTGCTGTAGCAGAAGGTAGCATGGAAAGGGAATGGAGATCAAGCTCCGTCTTCGAAGGGCACCCAAACCCCACTTTTCTTGAGTGCAGAAACTGTTTAGCTTCTAGCCGTCTCCTCCTTCCATCACTACACACACCCCTTCTATTCCCACCAGCTAAACCATGCACTGGGATGCTTTTTCCCTGCTGGTCTGCTCTGCAAGGGCGTCTCCCTGTCTTGGCTTGCTCTGTTGTCGGAGTCCAGCAATATGACCCCGCGTCAGAGCCATCAGCAGAGGATGCGTTCTGCGGTGCTGTGAAAAGTGCTGCTGGCACTGCTGCAGCAAGCTTGCCAAAATTGGCCTTGTCACTTTAAATACATTAGACAATAAATCATCCCTCTGAGACATCCCCAAAGGAAAAACAGGGGGAAAAAATAGCACTTAAAAGCCCTTTTCTATTACAAAGTCTCTGGGGAGCTTTTAAACTTGGAGAGTTTTTTAAGTGAATTTTATGCTCTTTTTTCCCCCCTTTGCCTGCCTTTATTATCAGTTGCTAACATTAGCCCTGCCTTCCCAGGACCAAGCTCTCATCCAGACTCTTTTTTCTGCGTTCCCTCCCTTTAGTTTCTCTCACCCTTGGGTATAGACACATGCAAATGCCCACAATGTCCATATAGCAGACTCTTTGCCATTCAGCATCTCCTCTTAAATGGAAACTACTGTTTGCCAATATTTCTTTCCTCTGCATCACTCTCCCTTGCTTGCATTTCCCTTCACTTTTCCCCTCTCGTCTGTACTCCTCTCTCTCATCTGCCATTCTTCATGTCTGGCTGTACTGGAACAACTTCAAAACCCAACCCTTTTAGAAACACAATGTAAATTTTGCAGCTTGAAGCTATTTTTACTAAACATTCTAGGGGGTTCCTTCCCTACAGAGTAAATTCCTTCACCCTTCAGGCATTGAGCACTACTGACCCAGCAGATCAGCATTTGGTCCTCGTGCTATAGCTCTCTGCAGTCCTAGCTTTTGTCCTGTCTGGAAAGGAATAATGTTTTCCCTATTTTCAAGTGCTCAGGAAGTCAAGCACGGCTATCCAGTGAGATCTCCCATGTAATACTTCAACTGTTCTCCTGCCTATTGGGCTCTTTTTGGCCTTAAAACCCTCAAAACTCTGAGAAATGAGTCCATTCAGGTTGTGTGCCTTTCTAGAGCTGTGTGGATAAATTGGGTAGCATGTAGTTAAACACAAGGATTTCACATACTCAGCCGTGTTTGTGGGCAATGTGTTGGAGCACAATGAAGAAATGGAAAGTAACTAACAGCAAATTTCAAGAAGCTGCAATTCTGTGAAGCAACCTGATGATTTTTCACAGGCAACATGCTGGGAACCAAAAGACACCTGTCAGCATTTAGCTAGGATAAAGCACGCTTGACCTAGCGGAGTCCTGCACAGAATACTATGAGTTAATTTTGTTGTGTTGCGTTTAGAACTGTTACCCAACCAATTTTCCACCAAGCTGGCCAGTTGTGCTGAAGCATGAGCAAGACTCTGTCAGAGGTCAGTGCAAAGGACACTGGAACAGGCAGCAGCAGCTACTCCAACTGACTATATTTTGTTTTGGTTTATTTTTGTTCCTACAGGTGCAAGCCCAAGGTTATCTTGAGATCTAGTTGGAGATGTCCTTGCTCACTGCAGGAGCCAGGGATTGGACTAGATTACCTTTGAAGATGCCTTCCAAGGTGAAGCAGTCCATGATTCTATGATCTGTAGTTGCTTATTGCTTGCTGCCTGATACACATAACCTAGTAGAAGACAGCAGGATGACTAATAACAAAGTTAACTGATCTAGTATGACATCTCTCTAAACAGCACCAAATATGCTATTTTTCATCACTAGGGACTGCAAGACAATCAGAAAGGCAGAAGCAAACACATTTGTTACTTCTGTCCTTTGCCTTGAGTGTGTTGGACATCCCCTGGATGGTGAATCATAGAATCATAGAATGTTTCAGGCTGGCAGGAACCTCCAGAGTTCAACTAGTCCAACCTCCTACACAAACAGGGACATCTCTTCCTAGGTCAAGTAGCTCAGAGCCTCATTAAGCCTGACCTTTAATGACTCCAGGGATAGGGCCCCTGCCACCTCTCCAGGCAGCCCATTCCAACCATTAACTACACTCACACTGAAGAATTGTTTTCTAATCTCCAGCCTCAATCTTTCCTTTCCCACCCTGAACCCATTGCTCCTTGTCCTATCCGTACAAACCCCTTTCTCCTGCCTTCATGTAGGTCCCCTTCAGGTACTGGAAGGTGAAAATAAAGTGCCCTGGAGCCTTCTCTTCTCCAGTCTGAACAGCCCCAACTCTCTCAGCCTGTCCTCATATGAAAGAGCTCAGGAATCGCTTACTACCATGCGATACATTGGAGAGGCTGAAGCATGGGGCAGAGGCAAAGAAAAAGGAGATGTAAAGAGAAAAAAACCTATTACTTCTACACCTCATGGTTAGAGGCCAAAGGGAATCCTTCTCATCTGTAGCTCACACCTTCCTCGTTTCCCCAATCCCTTCCCAGACACAGCCCTAGTGACCAAATACTAGGACTCCAGTATTTGGAGCTCCAGGACTGCCAGGGAAAGGAAGTGAGACACAGAGGCATGGAAGACTAAAGCCTGTGTGAAAGAAAACACTGCATCCTAGGCATTTGTCAAGGGAAGCGGGAGGTGGGGACGGAAATGAAAGGTCTATGGTCTCCCTAATCATTTCCGCCACAATAAGGGAGAGAGTGCAACATACGCTAGTGGATTGCAGCCATTAGGAATGAATCGCTGGTGGCTGGCAAATTGTGAATTAGAGAGCCAGAGTGAGAAGAAAGAAAATCAAAGGGGGGACGAGGTCGTGTTTTATTTCACTTGTAGCGCTTTTCAAATTCAGCCCTAACCAAACCTGATTAAAGTAAATCCCTTTTTTACGGCCTGTGGAGTCTATAAGATTATGGTGTTAATGGAAGTGTGATTCGATCCGTCAGTAATGGTGCATGTCGGGGCTCAGGCGCCTCAGACAAGTCCATTTTTTAAGACGTATTTATTGTTTCCCCCCCCCTTTCTCCTTTCTGTTCTCTGCATTGCAGGGTTTAATTGAACAGTTTAAAGTGATTCTTCTTCAAGGCCCATTAATTGATTTTATTTGTGTATTCTCCAGGGGTCAAGGGGAAAATATATAATAAAGCATAAGCTCCAGGTCTGAGTTTGTCACATTTCCTACCTTTCCACAAACATAGAGCACGTTTAGCATTTCAGATTTCCTTTCTTCCTACCCTTATTCCCTGCCACTAGCACTCTCTGATGTTAGTCTCTCTGTTTTTCCTCTTCCACTGTTTATCTCTAAAATTTGCCACTATAATTGGGAGCACAAGGGAGCACAAGGCAACAGTCTCCCTCTCTTTTCCAGCACAACATCAGTTTTGAAACGTCGCTCTGCTTTTAGGGACTCCAAGTGGCACCCCCTGCCCTAAGCTGAGTAGAGGGGAGGGCACTGGGATTCATGTATTTGTAAACAGGTGGTTCTCAAAGGTTAGGTCATTTCATCTACAACTGAGGGTGATTTTTGTGCACTATTTGGAAAACACTTCCTGAGCAACTGTCCTCTTTCACACAGAGCATGTGAGCCTCTGTGTGACAGCCAAAAGGGACTTCCTTCTGCCACTGGTCTGCTGGGGAACACCATTTCCTTCTCAGCCTATCTCAGCACTCAGCATAAGGTAACTGCCTGTTCACATAAATACACATCGAACTGGCTTTGTTTGCTCCAGATACTGCAACATGATTTATTTCGGCTCCCAGGTCCACTCCCTACAGCCAGTCCCAAATCCAACTTCTTTTCTGGGTCAGCTCACTGAAGTCCTTCCTCTCCTCTTTCACACTGTTCTTCCGCAGAAGTGCATTTCTTTTAATAGAGTTTTCAAAACACGTGGCTTTTTATTATTAGTTTTACATCACAAAATGCACCAGGGAAGCTTCCATCCTCCCACTCACTCCAGTCAGATCCTTCTCACAAACTGTGTCTAAATTAATGCAAGGCAAATGGCACTCCACCCTCTGATTGACACGGCCTGGGTGAGAGATCACTGGCACAGCTAGGGCAGCATCCTGGGGATACAGTCTCCCTGTTTGGTTTTATGCTTGTTTTGAAATGTAGCATCCAGTGATACACTGGATGGGACCAAATCCAACACAAACCCTCTTATCTGTAGACCTCTTGTCCTGTCTGCTTCTGTCTATAGGAAAAAAAACCCAAACCTGTTCTACAGCTGATGGAGAAGGTACAGAGGCAGAATACAATGAGCCAAGAGTGGAAGTTTGCCTTACTCCTTTCACTCTCATGACAAGGACTATGGCATCTTTAAGCAGGCAGAATTTCAGATTTAAGGCTAAAATCACAGCAAGGGAGTACTCATTAATGTCTTGCAGAGGAAGTGGTTCGGGTAAAGACAAAAGAAGAGTGCCCTCTGCTAATTCATCAGCAATCTTCTGGTGTAAGCTAAGCTTTCAATGAAAGGTTGGAAGCTTGAATCTTGAGAACAAGTTATGTCTAGACTGAACCCCTCAGCTCTGGCCAGAACAAACCTCATGTACCTGGAGATGCTCTCAGACCCGTGGCATTGCTCCCTGTAATCGCTGTAAGAGAGCTTCCCATGGCAACAGTTCATTGGTGAGTATGAAACTGCTCTTTTGGCAAGTCACGGGTACATCACCGAGAGGTGACTGTGCTCACTGGCATACACATACCACTGCATTTCCTTCAGATATACTCACCTTCTGGCTCTAGTTTTACAACTACCACGGTGTTCTTTCATAGGAATTCTACCACCTGCTTCCCTGTTCTGTTAAGATACGCTCTGCTGTGGTATACCTGATGTCTCTGCTGCGACATGCTCCATAGCTTCTCTACCTGGTTATCAACCTCTTCTACAGCAACTATGGCCATCTTATTTTCTTAAAGGTTCACATAACAGTGTCCTTGAAACAGGAGGAGCTCCCTACGTAAGTAAGTATGATTACCCAAGAAGTCTGTCCAGCTATGATCTTAGCCTACACAATTATCTAGCATTTCTGCTACAACAGTTTTCTGTCTGCAGAAACCTATGTCCCTGCACAGAGCTCTGTACCGTACCTTGCAATCCTAGACAGTAATCTTCTAAACTTTCAGTTACAGCCACACTGCCAAACCAGGTTAAAATAACATTTGCTGGGTGCATATCCATGCAAACATATACCTCTGCTCTCCCCACATTCTTGTCTCAAGGTTCAACACCCTCAATTCAAAGAATCTATCTCCTCCTTGAGATCTTCCACCCTGATCCATCTTGGTGTCTCTTAGCAGGGTTTTCACCCTTTGTGTTTCAACTCTAATTTCATTTCAGCATAACCTTGACCTGCCTATGCTACTGGAGCAAAAGATCTCCTCCATCTAATTGTTCACCCTCCCCCATACACATATGAAACTGAGTGTCCTCCCTTAGCTAATATAATACAAAGGAATCAATCTGTCAGGCACACATACCCGTGCAGCCTCAGCAAATTAACCTTGCAGAGTAATTAGGGCAAGCGCCATGGTGTTGGTATCATGGTCTCATTTTGCTGCTCTAAGCATTAAAAAACTACCACAGCACAGCTACCAGTTAAAATCAATAGCCCACTATATTAATAAGAATAAAACCAAGCAAGTTCTTCTTTGTTCCTGTGTTGGCCCATAAGGGTGTATGGAAGAGTATGGACTTCCCTGTCGATGCAGCTTTGATGCAGATGAGGCTTGAAGAATGTCTGCTCTTCATTGAAGGTAAAAGGCTCTCGGAGGCTCAAGCAGAGGAGAGATTTACTGGAGAAGGTTGTAAGAATTTGCCAAACAGACTTTCTGGGCCTGTCATGGCCTAGGAGCTGTGAAAGGCAGACAGTTTCTATTTGCATGGCATAATTAGTGAAGCCTTTCACAACACTCTGAAAGCCAGCTGCTGATTTCTGCTCAGAGCTAATTCCACCTGATTTACTTAATATTGTAATGAATATAATCCTCCTTCCCTCCCTCCCTCCCTCCACACTCAGCCAGTAGTTGGAGAGAGCAGACACTGCAGACAAACATGCACAAGCAGGTGGTGTGCAGCACCTTGGCTCTTCCAGTGAGTGAGCAGCTCAGCAATGTGCTCCAGACCCAGACGCAGGATGTGTGCACACAGCTTCCTCACACCTAAGAGTGGTTTGCCAGCCTGCAGAGATGGTAAATACGGGGACAACCAGTTGAGACAGAAAGTGAAGGGCAGAACATGGCACTGTAAGTACCTATCCTCTCCTCAGATTTTGGAGGGACCAGGAGAGATTTAAAGGTGTGTTGCAAAGCCTTGGAGAGGTTCAAGGGAGTGAAAAGAGAAGATACTCCAGAGCTAGGGTTCCTTGACTTAAGGAAAAATGTCATCAGTGATGGCAGGTAAGGACACAGCATCTAGGAAGAGATGCTGAAGAGCAACTAAAAGATTTGCTGGCAGGTCTCTAACTTCTTCCATTGCAAAAAAATTAAACGCAAGGCATAGGTAGAAGTGTCTGAAAATCCAAAAGCCCTGGAAGGGCAGAAAGTTCTGACAAAATCTGGTAATCATTTATCTCTGAGGCTTCCAGCCTACCACAGGGCAATGCGCAACAGAATGAGTTCAGCACAAGGATGGCTACAAGAGCTGGACCAAAGGCAGAACTTCTGGCAGGATAAACAAAGACTGTGGCAAAGAACAGCGGCACCAACCGAGGCATGAAAAGAAGTAAAAGTGAAAGGAAATACTACTCTGCTCCACACAGCACCTAGGGACCGCAACCTGCAGGAAAGAAGGAAGCCTGATATTTCTGGTGTCTCTCACTGGGGTGAGATCTAAAGAAGACATGAAGCCTAGCCTTTCATTCAACAAAAGAATCAATACTGGTTTCCAATTGGGCTTTATAATCGTGTTCAGTGGGTACTCTGACAGGATGCTCAAAGAAGGAGACAGCATTTAAAAGAGCTGTTTCAGTATCACAGCTGTAGGGGAGAGATACAAAAGATGAGAAAGGAGTCTGCAGACTGCTGAGAGACAGCAGTGTTTATCTAACAAAAGATGGACCAGATGAAGAGAACCAAGAACTCATAGGATATTGGGGGAAGAACGTTGTTCCTTAGAAAATAAGTGTTACAGGTATT
Source organism: Upupa epops (assembly GCA_013397515.1). NCBI lineage: Eukaryota > Metazoa > Chordata > Aves > Bucerotiformes > Upupidae > Upupa > Upupa epops. The sequence continues at coordinate 142,679 of VZRI01013656.1, read as the reverse complement.
TGCTGGCTCTGGAAACATTTCATTATGGAGGTTGTAGTGGGGTGGGGGCGAGGCTATTCCTCCTAGAGACCAGCAGTAGGATGAGAGGAAATGGCCTGAAGTTACAGCAGGGGAGGTTTAGATTGGACACGAGGAAAAATTTCATAATTGGAAGGATTCTCAAGCGCTGTAACAGGCTGCCCATGGAGTCACTATCCCTGGAGGTATTTCAAAGTCATCAAAATATGGTGCTTAGGGACATGATTTAGTGGAGACCCGGTAGTGCTGGGTTAACTGTTGGACTTGATGATCCTCAAGGTGTCTTCTAACCAAGCTGTTTCTGTGATTCTGTAACATGTAGCTGTGATTTTCAGTTTGTAAAGTGTTTAGGAAGGTACTTCCATGAAATCAGTCTGCACCCAAACATGCACCAGAAAATGTCTCTTGTTTTTGAAAGCATCACATAATACTACAGTTAAGTAGTTGTTCAAATCCAAACATTTATTTTCCTGCCCATCTTCAATGGGTGTTTTCCAAAACTCAGAATAATTAATCTGCAACACATCCACCAGAAGGTGTGCTTAGGAACTATTGTTGATGCAAGAGCCATGATACTGAAGGTACACTATCATCCAGATGAGCTGCCACCTGGAGCGGACAGATGGAGACGAAGGGGAGGGGAGAGAAAAGCCAGCTGAGTGAACGGTTTCATTAAGCTGCAAGGAGGAAGGAAAACATGCAGAAATCAGAATCAAGAGTCTTTAGACAGTAGCAACAAGTCGGTGTGTTGGTAACACTCAGTGGAAACAAGGACCTTTGCCCCATGTTGAAGAAAAGTTTTTCCAGTCTATTACCAAGAAAGAAATGACTTTACTTTTCTCCCAGGACCTTTGGAAAGTCTTAAGAAAAAGCAGTACTGCCCCTCAATCCTCCGCTTAGAAAAGACACAAAGCACTCTGGGGCAAGTCTTCAGAGAATTAGTTTAGATCCCCAGCCAGGGCGGAGAGGCACAATAAAACTGCTAGTCTCTCATATTAATACCAAGTCTTTGGGTATTAATCTCAGGCTCTCGGTGACCTGGAACACCAGCTATGCTAACAACAAACTTAAAGTCACAAAGACGACTAAGTGTGAAACCAGATTTAAAGATTTAGCAGCTATTCTCAGCAGTCTCCTGTTTAGGCAAAATGCGTCAAAGGCATTTGGAAACTACTGAGCGGTACTCTGAAATGGGAGCTGATTTCATGGCTGACAATGAAAAGGAGAGCAAGGGACTTATCTGTGAGATAGAAGTGAGCAGAAGGAAAACTGCCACCAGCTACAAGAGCCAATCCGACTAGCTCGCTTATCTGTTGCTGAAAACACTGCTCCCTCTGCCAGTGGAACCTGGCCTGTCCTGCAGAAAATGGAATTTCAGGAGGAGGAGGGAAGGAATGTGAAGGGATAAAGAAAGCGGAACTAGAGGACTGTAATCAGGAATCTCGATTCTTGCAGGAGGTCTGTTTACCTGCCCTCTTCCCCTGTCCATTAAAGCTCAGAGACACTCCAATCTGCTCCAGTAATGACTGGAGGAAGCAGATTTCCTATCCTTGGATCTGCTGCCACTCTGAGTTTGCAGCAGACATTTTGCAATCAGAGAGCCTGTCAAGAGAGACAAGAGCCTTTAGAAGTAAAGAGGAGTTAATTGCGCAACAAGGGATTTAAAATCTGTGCAGAGGGGGACAATAAAAGAAACAATTATGGAGTTAAACTTCATGGGGTTGAATGTCATTTGTTCTTAGCTACACCGCTGCAGTTTAGCAGCACACACTCAGGCCTCACGTTTCAGTTTGCTGGCGATTTTGGAAAGTCAGCAAAAGTTTTGTTTCAAACGAAACCAAAAATTCTTTTCTATTTCAGGCATTTAATTAAAACTGATTAGAGGTTTTATTTTCAAGAAAAGTTGCTTCCAATTGACACAAACCCAAGAATTACTTTTTTTTCTTTTTTTTTTGTTTTTAAGTGGGAAAATGGAACATTTGGATTTGGGAGGAATTTGGGGATACTACTTTGAGAGATGTCAAAATAGGCACAAAAAGCTGCCGCATAGTCAGCATGCATTACCCTGCTTTATTCTGTATTCATTCAAATACAAACCCAGCTGAGACTGGAACAGTCCATTTTCACAAAGCAGATTTAAGGCCAGTGTTTATTTTGCCTTTCATGCACATTTCTAAAGTCGTATTTATTAAGAGGAGTGTGAGAAATAACTTCTAGACCCAGAGAATCTCCAGCTGCCTAGAAGAGGCAGACGTTCTCCTACTCTTTCTCCAAGCAATTACTAGTGGTTCAGCATTACAAGGATTGAAGTGTAGCATTTCTGCTATAACCTGCTGCAGGGAGCAACTCAGGGCCACTCTGTCTCCCCAGATGGCATTAGGGAAACAACCTGTGCCTTTCACAGAGGGAACTGGCAACCTATTTCATGTACTGAAGTATGGTAGAAACCGTCTGAAGCAGCTTGGGACTTCATCTACACACAGACCCGTAATTGCTCTATCCCTCTGCTCTGCAGAAGAAGGGCAGCAGACCTTGCTGACCAAACTCCAACATTACACGAACACCTCAGATTATACTTTCTTTCAGTATTGCTTATTCTCCAAAAAGAAATTCAAGCAGAAATTACTTGAATTCCAGTCTAAGACATTGTCTTGGATGAGATTGTTCTTAAGATGCCTTGCAAGCATCCTTCTCAAACTCTAGACAAAAAAGGGGCCATTGTTTGAAAATAGTTCACCTGAAATTAGCACATAATGCAGAGGGATGAATTTCAGGAGTGTGGAGCACTCACAGCGACTGCCCCTTATAATGTCATTCAGGTAGTGAATGCGATAGGAATAATAAGGCAGGTAGAGGGTTGCTGAGCCCTGGAGGGCAGTTACCTAACTCTTTAACATAGCATTTCAAGGAACAATAGAGATGCCTTAGTAAGTAAGATAATATGGGATGAGTTCTGAATCAGGTAATGTTGGCATCTGGGAAATTCAGAATAACAAAATTCTTATCATTTGATTGGTCTTCATAAAACCAAACAACGTACTCAGAACAAGTAAAATTTTAGAGCTGAAAACCAAACTTTATATAAAGATATTTTTTTTGTTTACAGCTAGAGAAGGTCAGGGAAAGTAATTTGCTTAAAGCTTCACCAACAGTTTTACAGAGACTATTGAAAATGAAACAACCTGTTCAGAACCACTGAAGTAGTATGGTCTAGGTGGGCCAGATCTGCCCTATGGCTCAGCTACTTTTGGCCAGCCACTGCTGAAGAGGGGGCAGATGATGACTAAGTGGTGTGCTTCATGCCAAGAGCTGAGGTGCCACATGCTTTGTGTGGGTACACTAAGCTCCTGTCACCATAACACCATACCTGACATTGCCATCATACCCCATACTCATAAGAAGCAGAGATATCTAGTGAACCACACAGTAAGTCAAATGTACACTTATAGAGGGCAAGAAAACCTTCACTGGGGAGTCAAGAGCTCATTTCTTCCTGTGCAATTTGGGGGCCAGTCAGCCAAACCAAGGATGTTTAGCTAGACAACTTCTGGTCCAAACACATTTGGCAACACTTGTGTTTTCCAGGGAAAAGTACCCTTCTGACTGACACATTTTCTTTTGTTCCTATATTCTTTTTTCGAAGATGAGCTCCTTGTAAATAATTTAAGTGCATCCCTGACTTGCTGTTATCGTTCCAAGGTCTTCTTCCCATCAGTATTCTCCAAGAGGGTGCACACTTCCTTCCTCCCATAATGTACTAACTTTTTCATTGCTTTTTTATGCTCACTTCTCACCAATCTAAATAATGGATCAATTGAGGTTTTATTCTTTGCTTTAATTAGGTCTTGAATTTTGAGAGTATTTCACTGTAATCACTTCATTAAACGTGAACTGAAAAGCAAAAAACCCTCCAAAACAAACAAAGTTGTGTTTGCTCTCTTTAGTCGGGGTTTGGGGGTGTTTTTATAACACATAAAGGCGGGCTCGAAGCTTTAAATGGGTATGGAGGTCGTTTTCTCAGTTCCATGTACAGGAAATTACCGACAGCCTGGCCCCAGCAACAGCAGAGAAGGAAGGACGGAAGGGTAAAATAGAGCTGTGGACCAACTCTGTTGTTTGTCAGTCAGGCTTTGATTTACAGTGGCCTCAGGATATTAATAGTGCTGTTATTATGCACACACCTGACTTACACACCACTGCCTATGCCCTTCATGCTGTATTTCAGGTCAAAATAATTGGTAATAGAGGACCCCGTTAGACCTTCCTTTTCTTTCACTGTGAACAAGATGGCATAAAACCAGTACCACAACTTCCTTTTATTGACAGTCACACCTAGGTAGTTCCTTTCTGCCTAATTCTCTGTGGTTTTAGCCCCTTCTCCATGAGCTGGCAACTGTAGGACACCTGAGTCAAAGTGGAGCATCGTATGTCAAAACTTGTGTTCACAGGCAGGTGGGAGAAGAAGACGAGGTACAGCGAAGTGGGAAATAGGCTGAAACAGGAAAAGCAACAGATTCTTCCAGCTTGGAAAGTCCAGGGTCAGATTCTGGTTAGCAGAAGTTTTAACCACAAATTGAGGGGTCCCTAATAAAAAAAATCTGATTCGTTAAATACTCCTTGATTTTTTATTGTTATTTTTTTAATTACAGAATCACAGAAATGTTTAGCTTGGAAAAGACCTTGAAGATCATTGAGTTCAACCATCAACCTAACTCTGCCAAACCCACTGCTAAACCACCTCTCCATATCTACTAGACTTTTAAACAGGGATCACGATTCAGCCACGTCCCTGGGCAGTCTGTTTGGGAGGAAGGATGAGGGGAAAGAGGCTGTGATGAAGGGGAGAGATTGAGTCTGCTTTCCTGCACTACAATTTGACTCAAATTCTGAAATGGAAGGCTCTTAAGTCTCAGTACTTCTAATGGTGAAAAATCTGTAATGTGCATCTTCAGGATGCTGTCATAACAGATTCTGTATAAAACAAGTCAAAAGCATTAGAGGGAAAAGTGCCTTTTAAGACAATAAAAATCCCCCTCACCATCATTCTTTCTGCCTGTTCCCTCCAGATTTCTAACTTTGGTGACAACTGAGATGCAACTAGAAAACACACATCTGATGCATCCAGACTGGTTTTGTTCAGGATTTGTACAGCCCCTAGCACAAGAAGACCTCATTTGAAGATTAATCGTCTTAAACCCTTATGACAAACCATTATAGAAGCAAGAGTAATTGCAGTCAGTAAAATCAAGAAGTTCTGTGCACAGGTCCAGGAAGCCTCTACAATGCTATAAATCTCAAGGTGTCAGGGTGCAGATCTTACAGTTATATTGTGTAATAATCATAACGAGCAAGGTGTTTTATCTGTGATTTAATAAAATATCCCATTCCAAACTTCTTAAGAAGATAAATACAGCGGTGTTAGATCAAAAGGTCCTGCTATCTCCCAGTCTGTCTCTGACACTGGCCAAAGGCAAATGCCATATGAAAGGGCAGTAAAAAAACATGTCAAAAATACAGCGATGTTTCTCCCTAGTGTGTTCTCCCAGCATACAGGAATGCATAGCTTAAGGACATCCTGAGCCCTTGATAGACTATTCCATGCATTCCCTAATCCTTTTCTTGGGCCCATTCATACTTCTGGCCTCCCAGACATCCTGTGGTGACAATTTCCCTATTTAATTGTATAGAGAATGTATAATACAATGCAAGTATTGCAAGTAAATGAAGGCTAAAGGGGAAAATGATAAGTCTACACGAATGATGAAAGAGAGAAAGGGAGGAAATATTTTGCATGATTAAAGGGAATATGATAAGGAGTGACAGGCTGAAATTATATTCAGCTCAAAGAACAGAAACAATCTCGGTCTATCTGGTAGTTATGCATGCTCCCAGTGGATGCATTGATAACTCCACCTTAAACTGGACAAGATAATTCATTTATCTGGGAGCAATACCCGGGGCTATCCTATTCTGCAAGGAACTGCAAACAGACTGGATATAACAACTATTTTTCAGGCTTAGCATAAGTTTTTTATAAAGTTAAAGCCAAATTTTTAAAGGAGTTAAGTTTTCTAAAGAGAAGTCTTGGACAGAATTGCTACCTGCTGCTGTTACATTTAACGTTGTGGAAGGGTTGCAGGCTTGGAAAGGCTGCTCTGGCCTTACAGAGAAGAGGCGGATAGTACAGATTGTTGTGGGATGAATGATGTCAATGACTCTTCACAAGGCTGCATTCAGTGCTGTTTTTCTTAATATGTTTGCTTCGCTCTGTTGCTTGCTTGGTCATACTGGTCAAGTGGGAGCTGGATTAGTAGAGACAGAGGATTGATATGGCTACCATAGCCATCACCAGAAATGTGCATGTGCACATGCATGCACCTACACACACACATATGCAAAGTGTGTAAATCCCTTGGGTAGACAGTCACAGTCTCACAGTAATGATGAGGCTGGAAAAGACCTTAAAGATCATCCAGTCCAACCTAAAACCAACCAAGTAAACCTAAACATCTGACATCTAGATCATGCCACCCAGCACCTCATCCAGCCTAACCTTGAACACCTCTAGAGACTGTGACCCGATCACCTCCGTGGGCAGCCCGTTTCAAAATCTGATCACTCTTTCAGTAAAAAACCTTTTCCTAATGTCAAGTCTAAACCTCCCCCAATGGAGCTTAAGACTGTGACCCCTTGTCCTGTCTCCAGTGTCCAGGGTGAAAAGACTGACCCCCGCCTGACCATAACCACCTTTTAGGTAGTTATAGACAGTCTATTATGAAAGGAGTGCAGAATAAGAAACCTAAGATTACTGCTTATACCTGGGTTCTACATCTCTTTCTGGCAAACACCAAGTTATTAAACAGAAAAAGGAACAGACCTCAATGTTTCTAAATTATCACTCTTGGAGCCAGAGAACTCTAGAAATTTTTCACAGCTTCCATATCATCTGAAAACCAGAACTACCTGACAGATAGTGATGGGAACAGATGTTCCCAAGACATGTAATAATGCTCATAAATGTTTAACCTTGCGATCAGCCTCATTGACTGACTCTCCTGGATCCCATCCTGGTGATCCTCTCATCTAAAGGCACCAGGCTGTCACTCTTAAAGCTCCATTCAGCACATGACCTCTCTGCAGAGTCTGCCAACAAAAGGGGATCAATTGCTGGGTTCTCTGATGCAAATGGCAGTGCACCAAAACTGGTCAGAATTGACCAGCTCATTTTTTTATCCCATAGGTTGCTGCACAGTAAAAGCTTCCAAATTACTGAGCTGGTCTGGATTCAAACTTGTAAGTTATACTCTATACAATGGCTTTCCATGTCACCTTTGAAGGAAAAATTACCTAAAGTGGTTCTGCCTAAATTAGAGCTCAGTCCTAACTCCCACCCGCCACCCACCCCCTTCTTCACCATATTTCAGGTCTGAGCGTGACATCTGACATGACACATGGGGAACCTGCAATCTAGAAAAGTCATCTGTCTTCGTAAGTGAAGGACATCCATATATTTCAACATACCTGAGGAAAGACATGTAGCAGGAAAGTAACCTGGACGGGTAGTCTGCGTATTTTAAGAATGACAGCACCTACTCTGCCTCAGCTAGCAGCAAAAATCTCCACTGAAGTGGTCTTGAGGGCCTTGACATGGGTAGCAGTGGTATTTCTGGAGAGACTAACACAGTGCTTAATTTTGCTGCTTTTCTCCATGCTTTCTGGGGTCTCTATTGATGAGAGTTTCCAAGCTCTTCCTTCATTTGTGGAAGGATGTAAATGTTTATACCCTGGGCAAGATAAGCCACCAGCTGGCATGGTCCTCATGCTGACTTCCTGCTTGCTGTACACATGGGGGCTCAGTGAATTATCCCTTGAAGCCATGCCTTCTGCAGCTCTGTGGTCCATCTCAGCCTCATTCCTCATCTCCCTTTGTGATGCTTGTCACACATCCATCTACTCTGACAAGTTCTTGATCTGCTGCCCCACTCTGGACCTAGTACTGCTTGTTGCTGTTATAGACTGCTATTCCAAAGCCGTCTCTTCCTCTGTGGTTATATATATATGAAGCACTGGGAGGATATGGGGCACTTTAAACCCAGGAAAGCTGAAAATGCAAGCATAGTGTATTTTGCTGTTGAACAAATAAGACACAGGGGAAAATGTCACTATCTCCTTTGAAACATTTAGAAGTCTGACTGAGCATAAAGAATGTCAGCCCAGAGCAAGCCACGCAAACCTACTTCCAGCTGAACATCAACACACAGAGCTTACGGCTTCAGAGAGCTCTGCAGTGAATGCCAAGGGAATTCCACCAGCTCATTGTCTTTATATTAAAAAACAAACCCAAATAAGGGTCCATCCTGTTCAAAACAAGCTCTTTCTGGCCAAGAATGAGGAGGATAGGATAAGTTAATATCCCACTGATTGCTGAACTTGGAGGTCTTAGCCATCTCTGAGGAGCCCTAATTTGAAGTTCTTCTGAAGCTCTTAAGATTCTGTGGTTGTGGGAGCCATTTGGACAGGAGCACTAACTATTTATGTAACACACACTCCAGGCTTGCATCCAAAACGCTGGCCTTTGATCAGAAAAAGACATTATCCAAAGCCAACCTTGCAAACACCAGCAAGAGTGCCAGAGTGGCCAGATGGTGCTCGGGTACCACTGCAGCCCCCTGGACCAATTCCCTTGCAAACACTGGCAAATGCGATGGGCAATGATGCAACCTCCCTCTCCGTCGCTCCTTTCATACATCCAACAAGGTATGCCAACTTTCCCCACAGCATCAGGCACTTCTGCAGCTCCGTACTGCTCCTCTCACAAGCGAAGAGAGCTGCCAGGGGACCCACACAGTGTCAAATATTGCTGCATCTTCCTAACTGTTTCCCTCTCAAGCACTGGCAAAGGTGCTTCCACAGCATCACATGAGTGATGCTCCTTATCCTTTTCAGCGTGAGTACAGACAGCAAAGCGAACACACTGAAATTATGCCAGGCATCGATAAAGACCCTTTGTCGTAATCCCCTCTTGCAAGAAATGGCAAAGAGACTTACGCCTCCAGATTCTGCTATAGTAACCTTCCCCTGCCCTTTATGACTTGCAAGCACTGGCAAGCAGACCAAGCTGCCTCAAGAAACCTTTCTAATCTTTGGGAGACTCCCTAAGCAGAGGAAAAGGAATACTTTAGTGCTTCTAGCAGGAAAGTTCTTACTCTTAGAGTAACAGTTTCTCTTAGTAGAGTTTCTCTTCTTAGAGAACTCACAGCTTTCTACAAATTTGCAGACAACCACTCTTAACAATGCCAATCCTCCCCTAATTTCACCATCAGCAGAGCTGCCCTAAAGAAAACCCCATACGTACACAAGCAATATTCCTAAAGGCTATGAGGCACAGCAGTGCTGCTACGTTGTGCTTGTTCACCTGTGATGGGTTTCAGTGGCACAGTGCACCCACTAGCAGGCCATCAGCGGCAAATGCCCAGTAGAGGCTGAGCATAAGGTTTTGGTACATGTATAAAGAAGGATAAAGAAATCATGCCCTAAGTGATGTCAGAGAGAGCTTATGCTAATTTAAAACTGTTCCCACTCTCTTCCTACCATTGCTGAATATTCTTCATGAACCTACACACCAAATCTGCTCTTTGGCAGATTAAGAGTAGAGAAGCAGATTTCTAACAGTGATATCACTCAAAAACATTGTCCCTCTTTCCCTTCAGTGATAGCACTTGGCCTGTTTGGCCAGCTGCAAACCTGCGATGCTTCCGCTCGAAAAGGAAAACACTGGCAGAAGATGAAAGGCTGCTTCTGTTCTCTAAATGCCTCATACTTTGATTAAAAATGTTTTTGTCAATTAGAGATTGATTTTTGCTGTTCATTAAAGTGATGGATGTCGGTGCTGAAGGAGGTGATATTTTACCCTGTGGTGGCCCACTGTATAAATGGGTAGGAGAAGCCAGAGGCTCCAGTGTACTAGGATGGAGTTGATCACCAGGACTGGGATAAAATAGGCCAGTCAGGGTATACAGAGAAATGAGTACCACAGTCCTCAGGGAGGAGCAGGGAGAAACTCTGATGGCAGTTTTGCAGACAGCCTTTATCACTCAATCTTTCTGAAAGCACACTGAATTCTGAGATAGATTTTAAGTAGAACTGTGGTTTTTTTGGAGGGTTGTGCAGTGGAATGAAGACACGGATTGCACAGATGCCACAAGCTTGTAAGTTTGTCCATGCAGACCATGTAAATCTCATCCCACTGAAGCTGAGCTTCTCCAGGAAGTGACATTGGCCCCTGCCAGAACACTGACATCAGAAGGCCATTCCATGAAAGGAAGGAAGGGCTGTTCTTAAACTGCATGGGATAGAGTCAACCTAAAGTATGATGTTCATGAGAAAATCCCAGAATTTACAATGCCTAATTTAGAACTGTAACACAGCTTTCCAAAACCCAGCCTGATTTCACCATGCAGGGCAGGGGTTACACGTTACTGGTGTTGCTACCAGCAAGTGTAAGACAGAGGTATTACAGACCTCACTATTTCCCAACATTGTACCCATCCTGCTTCTGTCATTATTAGCCCAAGCTATGTGGTGGAGGAAGTCCAGGAGTTGCTACAGAAGAGGCCCTGCATGAGAGGACTGGACTGTCTAAGAGAAGCAGCGGAGCACACAAAAATGTGACATCTGCCTGGGGCTGGACCTTCCCAGAAATACCCATACTTGTAATAGAGGGTTTGGGCATCCACACAGCTTCTGAATGAAAATAACAGGCCCTTGGCAGCCCAGCTGGTCTTTACAGATCTTTGCAATCTACTGCACGTCCATCAAGAGTTTTGAAGGAGAAAGGAATGTGACTTTGCACTGAAGGAGAGGTCTGATGCAGCAGGAATTTGAAGGGACAATTCAGTGGCCTGGCAACAGTCCCTGTACAAAATGTCACAGATTTTCTAAGAAACCCATGTGTAACTTGCAAATCTCAGCCCAGACTGCTGAGGCTCCAGAGGAAGTAGAGGAAGAAAAGGAGCCTGCCTTGGTTGGTGAGGACTGGGTTAGGGATGTGTTGAGCAAACTGGATGTACATAAATCCATGGGCCCTGACGGGATGCACCCACATGTGCTAAGAGAGACGGTGGGAGTCATTGCTAAGCCGCTCTGTCATCTTTTCTACGTCATGGAGATCAGGAGAGGTGCCTAGAGACTGGAGGTTAGCAAAAGTCACTCCAATATTCACAAACAGTAAGGAGGACCCAGGTAACTATAGACCAGGCAGTCTCACTTACATCCTAGGAAAGGTGGGTGAACAGTGCCCTTTACACCATGCTAAGTGAAGCAAGGGGGTCATAGTGAGGGGGTCTGCATAAATGAACCTACCCCATTCACCTGTCATCTGTAGGTCCTCCGTCTCACTCTAGTTCCATTTTTAGATACACACTGTCTATATGTGTGCATATAAAAACCCACAGACATATATTTATATGCTGATGAGATAGTTAAATTTATCAGCTCTGCAATTCATTTGCGGTTCATTATGAAGTTGCAGCGCAGCTCCTTTCATCTAGAAATGGAAAGGAAACAGCCTTTACCCCATCCTCAAAATTAAAGCAAAATGGGTCCCACTTTATTTTAAGTGCCCATTAACTAAAGCATAACTGAAACCAAGTTCCAATGGGCGCCTCAGGGGAACATACATGGGAGACACAGACACACACCCGCGCACACACCCGCAGCTAATGGTGACAGGCACAAGAATCAGGCCTTCTGGAATAAACATCAAAGCACTTCATAGTTTGGTGAGAGTTAAAAGCCTATTTTACACCCAGAAACAGGGAGAGATACACGTCCAAGAGCTCTCCAGTCTCTTCGAAAGACTCATTTAAGTCTTATTAAAATATTACCTGCTCCTTTCTTTTTCTTTTTCTTTTTTTGCCTTTTACTGGATTTAAAGCCTTAATTCATCTTCTGTAATTTTCTCTGCACTTGGCTATTGTAAGGGGGAAGACTACTCAATACCGTTAGTAAAAGGATCTAATTGGCAACTTCTTTTCATCTCAGAAGCCCCCCTTCCTCCTCTCATTCCTTACAGGTTGGGTCACTACAGCTTTCTTAATCTTCAGAGATTATTCTTCTGCTGCTTGATGAGACTTCACTAGACTCTTTAAATCTTTTCATTTCACCTCATTTAAATATTTTGGCCAATTGCTGAAGTTAATGATGATGAATAGGATTAAGATTAAAGGCTTAAAAGGGTTAGGAGGACGAAAAAATATATTTCATTTCCAACAATGCATACAGAATTCTCCTTTGCTCTGTGTTGCATTCTGTCTCCACCAGGAGCATAGCTCAGCTCTTGGTGGGTCTCTGGAGTGTCTGTATCTGTCTGTCTCTCTGCAACTGCCCTCTTTGGCACAGAGTTCATCAGAGTAAGATCAGGGCCTCTGCACTCTCTTTGCATGTATTCTCTCTTGCTCTCTTTGCCATTTGCCTCTGCTTATGCTCTGTCTGTGCTTCTCTGCTTTACTCTAAACCCACGTATCTGAGTATAACCTTTCAAAGATGTCATTCTGAAAAAAAACACCCCATACATTTATATAGCTAAAATTATCCTCATCAGTTTGCAGAGTGGTTTAGAAGACAAGCAGCCTAAAACTGTTGCCTATGCATAGTACAACATTGCTTTCCTGAAGAAAGAAATCTTCTCCTTTATTCTTCTTTCATTCCTTTCCATCCGCTGATTTCCTCTGGCAGAAAGTTGAAAATCCATCCCCACGGCCTTTGAAGCCATAGAAATCAGACCAAACTGGAAATCTAGCTGTAACTTAGTAAGCCCTATTCCCCCATCAGTCCTTGCCTTGAAGAAGTAGAAATAATTTAACAGACATTGCAACGCTGAGGAAGTCTAAGGTCGTTTTGGACAGACTCAAAACACTCCAGCTCCCATTTCAAAGTCAGTGGTGGAGAGAGCTCATAGAGTGTCTTGGAAGGATTATGCATGTTGCCAAAAGTTCTCTCTCAAACCCAGCTTTGCTAGTGGTAGTATACCCTGACAAACCTCTCCTCTCAATGGCTGGAGCAGCATGGAGAAGCTGAGGGAGATAGCAAGAGTAAGTTCCTGGCATAGCACAGACAAGGTCAACCTGCTGGTGCTGTACAAGACCCCTGCTATGATGGTATTCTCTGTATTTATCTAGACACGTATCTTCAGTCCTCAGTCTGGAAAATCTGTATCTTCTACAACACTAACTTCTCTAATAGGTAGGGGGAGGGTGAATATATTTTCCAGTGAGGGAGCTGCATGAGAAGGAGCAATATTTGTAATGCTAAGGATTACTGTGGGGAACGAAGTGAGCTGTAGGTATGCTGCAGCTTTCTGGCGTATCAAACAAATCACACTAAAGCTCTAAACTTAAATATTTATAACTATGTTTACCAGAGTTCATATTAGACTCGGTTGGGACAGAGTTTGCATCAAGGCATTGAGGTCCTTTAACAAAGGACCGCAAATTACCCAGCACTAGGTCAGTCCAGGCTTAGTAAAAGAAGAGCAAGGAAAGGAACGAAAGCTGAACGGAGGGAGCTGAAAGATGATTTGGTGTTGCCACGAACAAAGCACCAGCAAGTCCACAAGAGAAGCAGTTCTGCTATTGAGAATCTAAGGATCAAGAAAGAGATCTAAATGGATAAATATAAGAATCATCACTCCAGACTAAGGGAATTGTGTAAAATGAACAGGCCCATTTCAGCTCACGCTTGTACCACCCCTGAGCTTTGGTCATCATGAATAGATGACACACAGAGGAAGCTCCACATGTGTTTGTACTTCAGGGGAATGTGGCACTGGCATTGGAATGACACAGCCCATCTCCTGTAGGACAACCCAGGCAGAGGTGCCATTTCACAAGCAAGAAGTGACACTTCCTCACTGCTGAAATGAGAGAGATTTTGGAAAATCCTAGACACTGCAGGCAGTGCATAGTCATTGTTCTAGCACAATGGAATGGTGAATTTCCAGTAGAGTTCACTTAACTGAAGCAGATCCTGAAACACATTAGATCCTTTAAACTTATTAAAAGTCATAGCAGCACCTTCTCTAACTACAGGGTGGGAAAATCCTAGTGTGCTCAATAAATTCAAACTCAAGTGTTTTGACTGACACAATGGACTTGAACCAGAGACTTCTCCATAAAAGCAGAAGGTGAAGAATCAAGTGGTTGTTCAGTAATGGACTGCAGAGCAGTCTCATAGAATCATAGTCTCATAACTGTGTGGGATGTTGGTGATACACAGGCAGATTTTGAGGGGCATAAAGACTCAGGAGTGTGTGACTCTTTAAAAATACTCCTTAAAAGTCATCGCCACTGCCAAGTGGAGAGGCTGCTGGAAGAACAGCTGTGATGAGTACGGGGAGTGTGCAATGACCCATCACAACTACATCCGCTCCCAGTGCACATTTTCCATCTTCATTTGCTGCCTTAAGCATTTGTGCACACAGACATCACATTCTATGGAGAAGCAGATAAGGTTTTTTCCAAACGCACTTGGGTTATAAAGGCTCCATCTCAAACAATGGATGAAAGAAGGGAAAAAGAAAACATGTGATTCCGTTTTTCTTTCCTTTTCAAGATTGACATTTTCTTCTTTCTTTTTTAACGATATCCCACATCACCCCTTGGAAACTGTCAACAGGATCCACGTGTTGCTATTAAAAGAACATTTAAATTAAAAGCAGATCTAAAATAGATGTGAGGTTTCACAGAGATCTAATGGATCTTTTTTCATCTCTTGTTTCTAGAATGCAAGCCTTCAAAACGTTCAACTCAGTAAAAAGGAAAGAAGGACCTCAGGATATTGCTGCAGGACTCAGGAACTTCAAAAGAGAGATAGAAAGAAACATCAAAGGCAGGTGTGCATGCATGTGTGTGCCGCCGTGTGTCTGTGCATGTCTCTCCTGTCTCTCAGGGGCACAGCCACAGCCTGGCCCACTGCCTCGACTCGGTAATGAATTACTGTTCCCTCTGAGCTCACTTTTCTTCAGTCTTGGCAAAACAATCATGTCACTGAGGTTGGGGCTTCAGTCGCCTGCAACTGTAAACCCGCTGAATTTTCTGAGAGGGCTTGGGAGGCTCTTGACCTAGGCTGCTGCGCTACTTTCTCTGAGCCTTCCTTTTAACGATCACTTATTGATTCAGCTTTTTAGCAAATAACTGGTCATAAATAAATGCCAGAGTTGCTGAACTCCCCATCCCCAGCACTCCTGTCCTTTACATGTGGGGAAAAAAATGAAACTTCAGAACCATTTCACACCAGAACACACACAAGCATCTGATGAAGCTTCACAGGAAACTAAAAGGATGGAGAGGTGGTTCTCACACCTAGCTGCACATGGGAAAGCCAATTGTGCATCCCTGTAATGACAGTGTTCAATGACTGCTCAGGATTTGAACCACATCTGCTGTGTCTCAGGTAAGCACTGATTGCTTGAAATATCATAGTCCCTAAAGCCAGAGTAAAAGTTTGCTAGCTGATGGCATGCTTACGTAAACATAGCCTGAGCTTTAACAAATAAACACCTGCCAACCAAAGCAAAATAAAGTAAAACACAATAAAAGCCACCAACTGACTCAAGCATTCCCAGCCAACTCTTCCAACAAAGGTTCCATTACTGCCCAGGTACCAGTATTAAAACACATCGGTAACAACTGAAGGCAGCCTGTCTGATCGGAAGCTGCTGGTACCTCACTCTGTGTGTACCCATAGTCTTAGCACTCAGCTGCGCCTGCTCGTGACCTTTACTTCTTTTGGTTGTGATTAATGAATAGCCCTTCACTAGGTAAACCTCACCAAGAGGTTTACCTCACTGAGAGCTGAGATTTCTTTTGACAGCTATTAAATCCCATGGTTGCGGAGGGGGGGGTGTTGTGTTTTACCACTCATTTTTTACAGTGCTGTGCACACAGATGTGGAGTGGCAGCTATGAATTCAGCAATCATCAAGGCTTGGCATTGATCAAGGTGAGTATTTTCATTCAAGTATTCTTAAGACTCTTGTCAGTGCATAGCTGCTTCCTTGCAGGCTCCAAATCACCTCAGCACGATTTCTTTTGAATGAGATAAATATAGTTTTTATTGATAAAGACTACTGAAAACATAACAGTAGGGTTTGCTGAGAGAATGCATCAGTCCAATACTGGAAAGGGCAGTCGTGGTTTATAATACCAACATGGAGGCTCCTCTATGCCAACCTGATAGAGCCATTAAGTACCAGAGAACAAGAACGGACTGAACAATGAGTGAGAGGTTGAAAAGAAGTGGACTGTAAAGCAAAGAGCATTCCCAGCTTTAAACCTGCAGTATAGAGGTTTCTAGGGGAGCAAGCCAAAGGAAAACTTTCCAGCAGGACTAAGGAAGTAATCCTGCCCCTCTACTCAGCACTGGTGAGGCCTCACCTTGAGTACTGTGTTCAGTTTTAGGCATCTCAATACAGAGAGGATATTGAGGGGGGGACCTTATCACTCTCTATAACCATCTGAGGGGAGGCTGGACAGGCTGGGGACAGGCTTTTCTCCCAGGAGCCAGGTGATAGGATGGGAGGGCATGGCCTGAAGCTGCAACAAGGGAGATTTAGGTTAGATGTTAAAGCATTTCTTCACAGAAAGGGTAGTTAGACATTGGAGTGGACTGCCCAGGGAGGTGGTGGAGTTGCCATCACTGAAGATGTTTAAGAAAAGACTGGATGTGGCACTTAGTGCCATGGTCTAGCTAATGTGGTGATGTTAAGTCATAGGCTTGATAGGCTTAGAGGTCTCTTCCAGCCTCAATAATTCAGTGATTCTTTGCGATTCTGAGATGCTGGAGCAGGTCCAAAGAAGGGTAACAAGGCTGGTGAAACATGGAAAACACACTCCACGAGGAGCAAGTGAAGGAGCTGGGGTTGTTTAGTCAGGGGAAAAGGAGGTTGAGGGGAGACCTTGGAAAGGAGGTGGGGTTAGTCTCTTCTCCCTGGTGACAGGATAAGTAGAAATGGCCTCAGGTTGCCATGGGGTATTTAGGTTGGATATCAGGAAAACTTTCTTTACAGTAAGAATTGCTAAATACTGGAACGGGCACCCCAAGGATGTGGTTGAGTCACCACATCCTCACATTTTAAACACCATCCCCAAAGGTGTTTAAAAATCACTTGGAAATGGTGCTTAGGGACACGATTTAGCAGTGAGTTGCTATAAATAGGGTACTAGGGTCAGGTTGAGGTGAACTTGATGTTGAAGGTCTTTTCCAACCTGAGCAATTCTGAAAAGCCTCAGGTTATTTGCATTAACTGACACAGTCTCCCAGCCCAAACGTATGTTTCACAGAATAGAAGCAAGGTGTCTGTATGTAGACAGATGGAAAGAAAGGGGGTGATACTGAGCTTTGCACTAAAATATAGGTGGAGGCCCACGAAAAGGTTTTTCACTGAAAGAATGATCAGATTTTGGAACAGGCTGCCCATGGAGGTGGTTGAGTCACTGTCTCTGGAGGTGTTTAANGGTTAGTCTCTTCTCCCTGGTGACAGGATGAGTAGAAATGGCCTCAGGTTGCCATGGGGTATTTAGGTTGGATATCAGGAAAACTTTCTTTACAGTAAGAATTGCTAAATACTGGAACGGGCACCCCAAGGATGTGGTTGAGTCACCACATCCTCACATTTTAAACACCATCCCCAAAGGTGTTTAAAAATCACTTGGAAATGGTGCTTAGGGACACGATTTAGCAGTGAGTTGCTATAAATAGGGTACTAGGGTCAGGTTGAGGTGAACTTGATGTTGAAGGTCTTTTCCAATCTGAGCAATTCTGAAAAGCCTCAGGTTATTTGCATTAACTGACACAGTCTCTCAGCCCAAACTTGTTTCACAGAATAGAAGCAAGGTCTCTGTATGTAGACAGATGGAAAGAAAGGGGATGATACTGAGCTTTGCACTAAAATATAGGTGGAGGCCCACAAAAAGGTTTTTTCACTGAAAGAGTGATCAGATTTTGGAACAGGCTGCCCATGGAGGTGGTTGAGTCACTGTCTCTGGAGGTGTTCAAGGTTAGGCTGGATGAAGTGCTGAGTGGCATGAGCTAGATGTCAGATGTTTAGGGTTACTTGGTTGGTTTTAGGTTGGACTGGATGATCTTTAAGGTCTTTTCCAGTCTCATCATTACTGTGAGACTGTGATTAAAAATTCAGAGCAATGCCAAGTACTACCATTTATATCTGAAGTTCTAGCTACATCATGTTCAAAAGAAAGGTCAATCCCAAAGTCACATCTGGCTTTAGAGCCCAAGAAACCCCAAGTGTGGATATGCTAAGTCCCAGAACTAAAGTCAATGTTAGGAATGCAAATAGGAAAATGTTCCTAAAAGGCATATTTGGAGAAGGGCCAAAGCAAAAGAGTCCGATTCCCTCTGGCCCACCATGATATAAATCAGTCACGCTGCTGAAAAACAGCGGTACCAGTGGGGCACGGGCCCAGGTTGTACAACAGAGGGAATGTGCAGGATGCCCTCGGTTATGACTGCAGACCTCCTAGCAGCCCTAGAGTTTGCAGGCTAAAAGGACAAAAATGATTACTAGCAGAAGTGTGAAGAATTTCACAGAAGTTAGTGTGGTAATGCTCTCTGTGCCTGCTCTGAATTTCTCCCTGAGCACAAGAACTTTGAGACTAATTTCACCACGGCTCATGGGATGAGTGTTGTCTCTTTTTTTCTGCATAGAAATTATCTGGAAATGGTGGGTTGCTAGTCTAGTTTTATGAGCTGCTAAAACTATTCTTTGAATAATAATTGGCCTAAAGTTCATCTGTTCAAAGAGTTCAATATTTAGCATTCAGCTCAGGGCAACAGCACATCGGCTCTGGAAGGGGAAGGTTTGGAGGGAATTACTCCCTTCAGAGTCACGGCCACTCCACATGTGGCAAACCAAGTTTAAAATAGCCGCAGACCGAGAGGAGATATGTCATTTGGAAATTACTTGTGCGCTGTTTGAAGCAGCCGTTAACCGTGCAGCAAACAGACTCTGCAAATAGAATTGCTGTGTGCAACACAACCTGGGACTAATGTAACCTCCTGTTTCCGATTACCAGGACAAGCTCTGAAGCCTGCCATCCACAGAAACTAATACCAGAGACTAGGGAACAGTGAAAGTTTATGGAAGATGGTGCGAGAGAAGCCAGTCTGGATGATTAAAATTAAATCTCCAAAAGGAATTGATTGTCTCTCCTTGATGCAGAGCACTAACTCTAATAAAATCTCATCGTAAGAAGGCCTCTGCAAGCCTGGCATTGGAGGAGAAAGTAATACCGTGAATTTCCGACCGTGAGAGTGTGAATTTAAATAAAACTGTATACGCATTTCCCTAGCTTTCAGGCAGCAAGGCAAAGGAAGAGCGAAAGAAATCTCAGCCAATAGATAATACAGCTTATTGAAATGGTTCCACACGTTAAGTCCAAGCAGACAAAAACAATGCCAAGATGCAATGTGTCTGTTTTGCTTTGATTTCCTTCTGAATTAGCTATTCTGTTCTGTTGAAAGTGGGAATTTCAGCCTACACCGGACAAATACTCTCACTGCCAGCTGAGTAAGCTCAGTTCAGCCAAGTATATATTCCTTCCAAAGACATATTCCTTTCAAACAGTAGGGCTGGCTAAAGAGCTCAGCCATGGCATGCTCCTTTTCCTGCTCTGTAGGGAAGTCACTCTGTATTTCTTCCCTACAGATATATTTGTTTGCAAGTCAATTCTTATACCCACAGCTAGCAGCACTGGGTACGAGCACTAGCACTACTCTCTGGGTAGGCAGAATATTGGCAGCTCAGTCCACTAACAGCAAGGTGAATACCCCTAGGAGGTGGTGTACTGCTGGTGGTACTGCCTTCACCATTTGCAGCAGTGGTTCTGTGAAGCTAGCTTTGTNCAGTCCACTAACAGCAAGGTGAATACCCCTAGGAGGTGGTGTACTGCTGGTGGTACTGCCTTCACCATTTGCAGCAGTGGTTCTGTGAAGCTAGCCTTGTCCAGCCTTTTCTCACAAGTTGCTGCTCTGAAAGGTTTTGCTTTGGGCCAAAAGAAATTATTTGTGTTAGGTGAAATTATGTTTTCCAGCTCCCCTCTCCCCCCAGGAGAAAAAAAGAGAGCAATGGAACAAGAGGCAAACCAACCAGCAAGGAGAAGAGAGAATGCAGTTCAGTGCAAGCCAATGGCTCTGTCTTCAAACTGAAGAGAAAAATATTTGCACAGCCTTAACCCTAACCACCAGAAGAGTTCATTAAGGAACCAGGAGCAGTTCGTACACTCTATGGGCGTTAACTACGCACATTTTAATTTGAGCGATTATGTTCTCTGGGCCAAATTCCCACAAGTTTAATCTGGATATCTTCTGTCATCACTTGTTGTGCCCAACAGTTGTAAAATGTTGCTGTGCACCATTAAACAGCTGCTGCCTTCCACAGGTGGCTGCTTTTCAGAATGAGGTGAGGATGTCTCCTGTATTGCACAGAGGAGTTGTGAGGTGTAATTCATTCATGTTTGTGAACAGTCCTGAAAGCTTCATTTAAACCTGCCGGATTCTTCGCAGGCTACATTTCCCAATGGAAAAGAGTGCAAAGTAAAATGGAAGCTTTCACGGAAAAACAGTGGACACATCTGCAGCTAGATTAATCATGAAAGAATACTCTCATGCAATGCATTGGTTATCCCTGTTACACTGCTTGTTGTGTACAGGCCTTTTTCGATACACGCTAAGGATTCTATACATACATTTCAATACGAGCATAGATCAAGTTTCAATAAATTTGATACTGCAGTCCAATAGCTTTGACCCACGTCTGTTCTCATCAGCTTCAGGAGGATTATTAGCACAAGAAAAAAAGCTGTATTGGACACCTCTGGAGATTCAGTCTGTAGCAAATATTATATAAGGGGTATGTGGGAAATTCATTCGTGTCTGGGGCATGTCTTTGTCTTCTGCATCGTTCAACACCATTACAACTACTAACACTTTTCAGCTATAGAGTGAAACTTGTTTGATACAACTGTGGTATTGAATCAACAAACCTAAATCCTGATCTGGATTTACCACTGTCTCGTAAGCCAAGTATATATGAGTGCTTCTCCTGGGTCTAACCATTCAGCCATAACAATCTGATCCACCTCTTTGCTAGCCCTTGCTTGAAAGAGGAAGGCAGAGAAGATGCAGTTTCATAGTTCCATCCTGAGTCCACAAGTCAGAGCATGCCAAGTCACTTCAGCACTGGTGTCTATCCTCATCTATAAGGCACGTAAGGCAATACAGCAACTTTACACTAATCTTCTTCTGTGATATGACCAAAGAATGAAGAAGAAAGGCTTAAAGACCTTGTGAGGACGGGAAACAGATGGGGAAGAAGAGGAAGAAAGGCACGGTAAGGCAGAGAGGTCTTCCCTATTTACTTCTAGACCTTGAAAATAGAATCATAGAATCATCAGGGATCGGAAGGGATCTCGAAAGATCATCTAGTGCAATCCCCCTGCCACAGTAGGACACCCCAACCAGGTCCAGGTGGGTACCTTATACCTCTACAATATAACTACTGATCATGTTTCTTACAAGGGTCTGCTCAAAAAGAACTCAAGGAGTATGAGCTCTTTACAGTAGAGCTAGTTTCCAGGGAGCTATCACAACTGTTGATCTGTTGTCGCAGTCCATGGCAGTTTCCTTTTAGCCTGCACAGCAATGATTACTTAGAAAGGTACATGAGTGTACAACAGTACAGTGATGTCTGTCTGCTCATGTCCTTCAGGCACCCGGGGGTGAGTCCCTGTGCCCTAGCTATCAACTTTAGCTGTGCCACCAGGCTGCTCTCAACTACTTTCATTAAAATGTCACATTCCATTCTTGATCTGTTGCCCCTATTCACAGGCAGAAAATTCTGGCCCTTGTAATTCAGGCCCCAGACTATGTTCTCTGACACCTGCCTGCTTCTCCTGTCCCACAAAGGAAATGTGTCTCTTTATGGTCAGTTTGGGTAACACCAGAAATTAATTAGAAAACAACATTTTAGACTTTCTATAAACCAGGTGAGAAGTACATCATACTCCCCACAGAGGGCAAGCAGGAGTCCAAAGGCTCAGCAAGGCAAGACAAACGTGAGGAGGAGGAAAAGGAGTTTGGGGAAGGCCAACAGAAACATGAAAACATTCAGTTTGGCCCATAAAGAGACAGTTCATCCGCTGCAGCAGCGACTAGGAGTTAGAGGTAAAGCTTTCAGAAAGGAAGCCCTGCCACAGTAGGACAGCCTACAACTGTGAATGAGTAAAAATATTTCTAGTTAAGAAAACAGTGGTGGAAGACAACATCTACCTACAGAGCCCAGCTACACTGTAGACAGTGCACAGCTACAGAGCCAGGCTANGGGAAGGCCAACAGAAACATGAAAACATTCAGTTTGGCCCATAAAGAGACAGTTCATCCGCTGCAGCAGCGACTAGGAGTTAGAGGTAAAGCTTTCAGAAAGGAAGCCTGAGAGAAAGGTGTGAGCCTACAACTGTGAATGAGTAAAAATATTTCTAGTTAAGAAAACAGTGGTAGAAGACAACATCTACCTAAAGAGCCCAGCTCTGCACTGTAGCCTCTGTGCTAAGTTTATTCCTGGCCTGGAGGACAATGTACCTTGACCTTAGAAACAAATCTGGTTTCTTTTTTTAAGGAGTCAGAGCAGGGGTCGTGGGTGTTTTTTCTTTAAATTATATTTTTAGCACTTTTGAGATTAGCCACAACCCTAACAGTGGAGCACTGTGGAAATAAGGCATTCAGTGTAAGCTGGAGTACGGAGCCTCTGACCTTCCCCAGCACTGCTCTGATTCCCCCAGCATACACCACTCCAGTGCTGCCTGCTGTGGAGACAGACCTCCCAGTCTAACTAATGAGCATGGCTGCACCTGTAATAAGCAACTCTGAAGAAGACAGACAATACTGACAGGAGACAGCAGTGGGATTTCAGCTCAGAGCTGCCTGCTGCAACAGCAGAGGATTGAAGGAAAGGAGCAATAGTACATCTTCAGCAAAGTGGAGTGTTTCTGCACACAACCTCCCTGTACATTATTACTCCTGAGCAAGTCAGGGCACATGCACACCCCAGTACAAGGGGATGACCATTGGAGACACTTGGTTTCCTCCTCCTTTATGGTTTCTTATTTGGCTTGGATGGGAGAGCACAAACCCACTGAAGAAGAGCAGCGTGTCTCTAGCCTCATCCAGGTACTCTTCAGTGCTCATCCTTTTGGTGCTGGTACAGACACAGGTCTATACACCCTTCTACATCCCAGCAGTATAAGGGCACCATTCCAATGTACCTATGATTAGTAGGAAGTCAGACTAGACAACCTCTTGCCCCCCCCTTCAACCTACATCATCCCATGAATAAAGAGCGCATGAGGGTCCTTCAACAGCAGTAGTCCCAGCAGGCACCACGTACAAGGTCTTCACCTCAGCTGAGTTTTACTTTCACAGGCAGACAGACACACATGCTCACACTGTACTGATAGAAGACACAATGAAATGCTAATCTCCATCAAAGGAGTATCCTCAGACTAAACACTGCCTTTAGTCATGCTATTCCTTGCACAGCTCACCATCAAAACCTGCACCTCCTGCCATGTGATCTTTTGTTTAGGGGGTTTTCTGCTGCATAGGAAGGAGACATGTTGAGAAGAGTGAGAGAAAACTAGTAAAGGAAGCCAGGTGGGAGAAGTGGGCATCAGCTCATTTAGGTGTGTGCTGGTGACAAAGTGGCAGTCAAAGGGAAAAGGAGCGGAGACAGAAAGACAATGAGAGGCAAGGAAAGGGCCACTGAGAAATCAAGAGGGACATAAAGAGTAGACAGGTACAGAGGGAGATCAGAGCTGGGAGAATGATGGAGAGAGTGGAAGACCAGAAAAGGCATTTCCATTTGTATTTTTATCTGTTTCAAAAATGTGCTCACATAAAAAATGTAGTCTTAGAGCAAGAACAGCTCAGACTGCAAGTAAAGTGGTTTTGACAGAACAGCCAACTTAGGAACCACCTGTCTGCATAAGAGATCAGCTTAAATCACACCAACAACACACAGAGTCCAACTTCCATTTCATCCAGACTCTCTGGTCATGGTTTTCTAACTGGAGTGGGTCACCACTACCACACCAAGATGGCTATTCTGATTTCTCAGACTCAAGACACCGCATCATACTAGGTTATGGGGAAACAACAGCCCTCTCAGTGCAAACACAGGGTTTTCTAACCTGTCTGGCATGGAAATTTCTCTGATACACATGGCCTGATTTGAGTTTTGTTTGACTTGAATAGCTTTACCCTTGAAAGATTGGAGGAGAAGAGGTGGTGTTCAATTGAGAGGAGGGGGTCAGTACATCCTTGCCTGTACTGCTTTCAAGATTTAACTTTAAGCCCCTTCCATGAAGTAAAATAGTTTGGTTTGGCACCCTGTGTGTGCATGTTAAAGGAAAAAATAGATCAAATTCAAGAAAAAGTGCTGAACACTCCTGCCCTTTGCTTTGCTGGTTATTTATCCTCACCAGCAATTAACAATTTTGTTGGTTATTTGGCCTCCCTCAGCAAATGACAGCTTGAGATGAAATACAATACAACTGTCTTTTGTATAGTGTCTCTCAAGTAAACGGGATCACAATTGCTCTGTGGGCTAAGTGATCAAAATCAGCACAGAAAGAAGGAAATTAAGAGGCAGAAATGACAGAAGAAAACCAGCTGCTTCCGGAGGAAGGAAGCATGGCTCCATGGCTAAGGCTCTGGGTTGGGTATGTAACAGGCACAGGTTTAGCTCTTAGGTTGGCCACAGACTTCATGCTTTGATCTTGAACTACCTGTCCAGCCTTACCAGGGCTCTGTTTCCATCTCAATAATTCTGGTTATGAACTCTTCCCTGTCTCTGGAAGTCGTTGATGATTACACTGCTGCCCACAGGGTGCCTTGACACTACCCAGGCAAGGACTTAAATGGGTGGGCGGGCAGGCAGAAGTACACTGGAAGGTAAGGAAGGACATGCTGAAGGATTTGAATCTTTCAGGATGCCAATACCTAAAAAAGAATCCCCACACCTCATTGAGCGTGATGGTGCCACTGAACCAATTTACAAGTCCTGTTGAAAGAAGGAGGTGAGAAGCAATTTTTGCTGTAGTAGGACAGCCTTGCCTTACGCTTGGTGTGACAGAACGAGAAGGCAGCCATTGTATTCCTTAAAAGCACTTTCACTCTGGGGACAGCTGTTAAAGAATGGAGTAGCTGCCAGTGACAGAACTGCCTGAGCATGTTAAATTTGGGTAGCATGTGGTATGGCGGTCATTTATAACCATGATACTAACAGTACACAACATACTGCTTATCGTTATCAGAGCGTTGGGAAGGATGGCTAGAAAAATGCCTTGCAATCTGCTGCTGAGCAGCTCAAACATGGAAAAGCATGAGAAGTGATGACCCAAATGGCTAACAAATGTGTTTCATTACATGTTGACTGAAGCAGCAGGCTGACATTATACTTTTCCAAATAAGACATGATTTTGAAAGCACTTTCCTTTCATATTTTCTGTGCAACCTAGGCATCTGATTCCATGAGGAAAGGGCTGGTGCATTCCCTAGTATGGCATTGCAGAAGAGAGGTGGCAGGACATCTGCTACACACTGATTTCTAGGGTGTCCAACCACTTCCTTCCCTGTTGCAAGCTTGGGCTCCTAGTTCCTTTTGAAGTGTACAGCTAACAAGTGACGGACAGAAAAAGAGAAGACATGAGCAGATGGTTAACTGGGGTACATCCATTCACAGGACAGATGAGGGAAAAATCCAGATATTACAAGTTAGCTCCTTGCTTGAGTAGCTCTGCCTCCTCTCTTTCCTCCCCAAGTCTCCTTCCATTCCATTTCCATATTCATTGTCCCTTCACCTTGCAGCTATTTTAGGGCAGAGCCATGAATTAGAATGGACAGCAGTCGAGAATGGTTCCATAGAGAGAGCAAATGGAAAGCTGCTGGTCCAGGTTACTGCTGCCTCTGAAAGCGTCAGGGCCCATGTTGACCCACCCAAAGCATCCAGCTGAACAAAGGGTGGTTGCTGCCCTGCTGCTTGCCTGCTGCATCGTTCACTGCCTGCTGGCCATGTGATTTTTATAATGCATGCAATGCTGAATGAGACCCTGACCCCAAACAGCAGAGTAGACTCCAAGGCAAGCAAGTCCTGACTGCACCTCTCAAAAGCACGTTGCTACCTACTCCTGCCTATCTGCAAGGTGTCAACACCCTGGAGAAGGTACAGCCCCAGACCCATCTACACTGGGCTGCTAGAGGGTAGATCTGCAGTGTGCATTTGCTGACTCCATGTAAGTGGCTGTTGCAGGGATGCATGATTTGGTGTGTGAATATCAATAGCATCTTTAAATATAGAGGTATTTTGTGTCCTAAGAGTTTTCTGAAGCCAGGTGCTTCTGACTGACATCTCAACAGATATTGCACTAATCTTGCAATTGCTTTCATGCCAGCTGTGGGAAACACAGACTTATGTCCTACAGATCTCTCTCCTTACAACAGACACCTTTCCTTCTCCCATGGCCCTGAGTCAGACCCAAGCAATGGACAAGAGCATTGTTTTTTGCAGCCTCCAGAGGCAGTGTGCATCAAGTCAGACACATTGCCTGTGTGTCACCATAGCAACAAGATCAGGCCTGTGTGGAAAATGGGGGGCAAGGGGAAAAAAGTATGGAAGAAGGTTCTGCAGATAAGGGATGACTCCTTCTCTCTCAGCTGGTGGCAGGCAGCACAGCCCAAGAGCAGCCTGCAGGAGTGATGCGCTGCTGTGGTAGAGAGAGGCTGTTCAGGAACTCAAGCTCATGACCACATTTAGGACCAAGACACATTTACGCTGAGATAAGCGTTGACTGGATATATATTAAGCCCCTTAGTCCTGCCAGATGTTAGTGTCTTCATCATTAAATTGCAACAACACATTCCTCTGAGAGCCCAAATCACAGCTGCACTGAACTCTATTCTTTACACCACTGCAGACACCTTTCTCTCCTGCATCACTTCTGCTAGCACTAACTCCACAACACAATGGACCAGCTGCCTCGTGCTTGTGTCCCTGAGAACACCCAAGTGACCTGGTGAGGCAACCCGGCCATGGTGGTAACTAGGGGAAGCCTACACAATCAGCTGAGGCACAGTTCAGCAGCTGTACTGCACACTCCATCTGAGCTTTTGTAACCACACAGAAGATGCCACTTCTGTGACCCTGCTAGAGCTCGAGTTACCTTCCTCTGTCAAAGCGTCCCAGGATATGATTCTATCTGCGATACACCCCTCTGGGACTTTCCCCTACCCCATCCTCCTTGTTCAGACCATGACGAGAAGTTCAGAGCAGCTGCTGTGCTTGAGAATTAGCTCCTGTCATCTTCCCCTCAAGTGTCCCTGAAGTGGAGAGCTGGCAAAACTCCTTGGAAAGCCAGAATATTCTAGGAAAGTCTTCCTTGAGGGACGTGAGCACTACTGAGATAACCTCATCATAAAAATACTAGTAGTACACTGGCCCCGATTTTCGTGCTGACTTCTGCTGAGTGAGGTGCTACTGAAACAATTAAGAAACTACTAACAGTTGCCATTGAGGGCAAGAAGGTTCTTTAAATGACAGCAGAAGGTTTTGGAGCTGACACAGATATAGTTTGCTTTAGCCCCTCCAGGTGAAGGCAGATGGGCTTTTTACATATCTTTCGTTACCCTTCTTAGTCAAATCAGACTAGACCACAATTAAATGCTGTGGTCATCCTGCCTTCTTCTCTGACACCATCCATGAAAGGACCTGCCATAGAGTTTGTGCCCTGGAAAAACCATGTCTTGGCAGAGGGCCTAATGCCCTCCCTCTCTGGAGCCTGACATAGACACCCAGCATTTCAGCCACGTCCAGCCATTTCTGCAACGTCCTCCCGTCCTCAGCAGTACTCATGCTACTGCTTCTTGCAGTAAGGCAGAGTAAAAACTGTTTGCTCAGATCCCCTGTTTGACCTCAGGCAGACCTGTGTAGCTTTAAGTAGCGTAAGACTGAAATGAGGGGCCATGCCTATTCTGGGAAGATGCCCTCCTTCCCATTAGTAACCCTCCCTGATAAGTAGCTCTGTCTTCACTGCTGCCACCAGCCACATGCAGACCACTGGAGCTGTAAAAGAAGGACAGAGCAGCCTGTCATAAAGAAAAAGCGAGAGGAGTGTGTAAACTGGGAGAGAAGGTGGGGGAAGGAATAAGCATTGACAGTCAAAATGCGAAAAAGATGAAATGCAATTTTTCTTCAAATGCCTGGAGACAAGACAGATCTCCCAGCTCCCTTCCCCTCCCTTGCCCTCCTGCCTGGAAAGAGAAGAGGTATTTAACATAGGAAAGCCCCTCAAATAAGCCCTGACAGCCACATATTCAGAAACTGATGGCATTTCCCTAAACACTGTTTGTAAAATGGTAATTATCCAGCAGGCAGTGACAGCTGGCACTTAACACCGAGAGAGAACATGAGCGGACAAGAAGAAAGGGATCCTGCCATAATTGAACAAAGGGTAAAGAAATATATAAAACATAATCAGAAAAACACTAAGATTGCTGGCTGTGCTAATAGGTCACTTCAGCTTCTTGGTTCATCTCACAGCGACTGAGTTTGAATGCAGAGTCAGACTGACATTCTCGGTATCGTTTATCTGGGAATCGCACCTCTGAGGGGGGAGTGTCAGTATCACAGTAATGATGAGGCTGGAAAAGACCTTAAAGATCATCCAGTCCAACCTAAAACCAACCAAGTAACTCTAAACATCTGACATCTAGATCATGTCACTCAGCAACCCTGAGAGGCTGGGTGGCCAGTGGCAAGCACAGAGGTGCCAAACTGGTGGCCAGCTTTCTTCACAAAGTGTCTGCAGCACCTGCTCTCTGACCACCAGATCAGCAGCTGGGAACAGGAGATTCTCTGCAGACCTTTCCTCCCTGCTTAAGGCTGCTCCAGCAACTCAGCTGTGCCACAACATGGTAAACTGGAGTCCTTCACTAGCAGCATCTAGACTGGACAGTGTCTTGAGTTGAACAGGGAGACAACTGGGCTTATCTTTCACTCCTCTGGTATTAAACAAAAACAATCCACTACCGGGATGTTTTTAGGGCAATGAAGTTGTTCTAAAACAGGTGTCAGTTCTGACAGATCTGCATGGCCGTGGGGAAGGCCATTCCTTCCTGTGGCTTGATTCTTTACCTATGAAACGGGTGGAGAGTTGTTGTACCTTTGGTCCATTCAAATGGAGGCCTGTTTCCTATTATGCCCTACCCTACATCTAGAAGGAAGGGCTCCTGAACTGACCTTGACTCTTTTAAGCATGAACATGACTATAAGTCAAGGTATCTTCTGTACATGAGTGTCACCCTCAGAGAGAATAAAAGAAGCAGAATGAAAATAAACTCAAGCAAGGTGGTGTCTCTGAGCCTGGAGTTTTCCAAACTCATAATGCGTGGTTGGTTGATTTACTTCTTCGTTACTTTCATTAGAATGTTATTTCCTTCCAGCCTGCAGTAGAGAATATGCTAATCTCTCCAGAATGCTCCATGACTTCATGTTGCCCAGATCCTGCCCAGAAAGGTTACCGCTGGGATCCAGCAGCACGGACATTTCATCACAACCTGTGATATGCCCCTGAGTTCTCAGCAAAGAACAGGTTAGAAGTTCTAAGAGACAATGCTCAGGTTAGAGTGGTCAGACAAGGACACAAAATGGAGCTCTGGAAAATGGGAAGGTCTGCTTCTCTCCTTTGTATGAGGAATAAGCTTGCCACAGAGACAGTCCATGCCTGAGATAAGAAAGAAATAGCATCGAAATTTCTTGTCATTCCTTGCTGTTCTTTGCCATTGCTTCTCCTTTATCAAGACGGTATTCACGAGAAAGAGATAATTGTCCTAATTTACCCACACAGTAATTGAGGGGAAAATCCTTAAACCTTCTGAACTCCCGCTAAGCGCATCTTCCTCCTCTACTCTGCCTAAGTCTGTTCTTCAGGGTGTTGCTAGTACTTGGTGCATCACAGCAAATGACCTTTAAGCTTCTTTTTATGTCGTATTCTCCTTGGAGCCAGGTCTGTATGTTAATAATTTTCTCAGCACCCATGCACATTTAAAATAAGATAGATTTTCTGTGCTGCAGACAGATACACCTCTGCACAGTAATTCATTATGCTGCTATCTTCAAAGCTGTTTCTTTGAGAAATATGCGTACAGAGTTGTATTAACAGTGTATAGTTTTTGTGACAATAACTGATGATTTGTTTGACGAGGTCTCTTAGGTATCAATCTAACTATTTTGTAGCTTGCATCTGATTTATTTTTGACTACCTTAATAAAGTTCCAATATTATTTTCAGTAATCAATCTGCTTTCTCTAAACTACTGTTTAATTCTATTCTTTTTTTTCCAGGGAGTGAAAGTTTGAGGAAAGAATTTATCCTCCAAAGTTACTGATCTGGAAGTTATCGATACAATTCTAACTGGATGAATACAGGTACATTGAAAAGTTAGGGTTTTTCCTCATCAGATCACATTAGAATATACACATGTCTTCAAGTACAAAGTAATTACTTTAAGCAGCAATGGAGCATTTCTCGTAAGCTATATTAAAGAAAACCCAACAGTGAAATTGCTAATGTTGCAACTTAATTATAAACCTTTCTCGATGCTGGGACATCACCATTACTTTTGTTGCTGCTCCTGATCTGTGTAGCACGTTGTCTAACACAATTAACTGTGCTGTGTGTGTGTGTGTGTGTAAGAATGAGTTTCAGAGCTTCTGTTTATCTGCTATACATGGAAAAGCACAGGCATACAAAAGATGCTACACAACGGTGATTAAGGTTAAAGAAGAAGAAGAGACTAACATTGTGTTATGGCAAAAACTACGTAGCCACATAATGAAGGGAGCTAACACATACCTGCAGGAAACTAGCAGTAAGACCAAAAGTTCAATCGTAATTTTGGGAAGTAATTTCAGAATAACCATTATAAGGTAGCGCCAGATGACTTCTGAATAAACATACATATTCATTATCACTGTTAATGTATTTACCACAGCACAGACTCCTCTGTTGCCCTCCAAGGTTCCATTCGCTGCGTCACCCAGCTCAGCTATTTCCTAACTGAAGCACACTGAAGTTCAACAGCTTCTTGGTACAACACACAGCTTCACTGCATTTAAGATTAGAGTAAGAGAGCTTAGACCATCTAGGGCTTCACACTAAGTGATGCAAACCTTGCATTTACCCACAGTTTCCCCAATTCTACCTCTGAGTGAAACGAAGGTCTTTTTAGACAGATATCTTATGTAGATGTAGAACCTGCAAGTGATATAAAGCTGAACACATCCTTGAGTAATCTGATTTATTTTATGAAATAAATCCAGACAATCCTCAGATTCCTGCACACACATGTGCACCCTCTCATACACTCCAAATAAAAGAACCTTAATGATCCTTTTTGTCAACTTAATAGCTAGTACATGTCACTTGACTTTGGTGACTGTCCAAGCAGGAAACCTTTACAGCTTTTGCTCTCTAAAATCTACCTGACACTCAGCATGAGTACTTAATACATATTAATTTAATAAAGCACTGTTAATGCCACTGCAAGTTTGGGAAGATGTAGCACATCAAGATTTTTGTCTCTGTCAGGTTGCCATGATGTCTTGTTCAGCTTTTGTGTGAGGCTTGCAGAAAAATGAGTGCAAGGTAAGTCACAAGGTGGGGTTCTGACCAGCTCAAGCTTGTCCTATGCACAGCACCGGATTATCACAAGTGAAAGAGGTCTGGGAACTATACAGTAATGTTCCACCTCTTGTTGGCTGTCATGTGCCCATTAGCCCAGTGTATTGCCAAAGGCATGGACCCATTGAAATACATCTCTAGGGCTCTCAAACACAAACCGAGTATTTCTGTGCAGTTCTGATTGTGGAAAAAAAGAAGTCCTCCTCCTGATTGCCTTTCCATCTGCAGCTCTGACTGCAGGACAGACAAGAGGAGGAAAGTGCAGGGAGCATGGAGGGGGGATGAGTGCACATGCTGAGACGCAAGTATATTGGCATGTAAGCACGCAGAAGACGTATGTGAAATGAGGACAACAAAGAGATGAGAGGTCACAAAGAAATAAAGGATCAGCGAACAAGCAGTAAATATAGACACGCTAGACAAAACTATCAACGGGGAGCAAAGGGACATGAAAATAAGTGTTTGGGACTAACTGGTAGTTCAGGCCAGGAGACATTCGAGATGCAGGTGTGCACAGCAACATTAGGAATCAAGAGCAAACACTCACATACAGCACCACAGACTGAATTAGGCACAAATGACAAATCACAGACTCATTTGCGTGAGAAAAGACCTCTGGTGCATAATCCAAGACACTGCTGCACATTGCGACAAGTCTGATTACACCTAAACCATCCCTGACAGACGGGTGACTCATCTCTGGCTTGAATATCTCCAGTGATGGTGCCTCTACTGCCTGCCTTGGCAGCCTGCTCTGTCACCAAACTGTTCCTAGAATTATAGTCTTCCCTCATATTTTTTAGCTAACTGTTCCCTGCTGTATCTCAGGACTATTATGTCTTAGGCCTGTTTGTACCAACCTCTGAGAAAAATGGATCCCCATCCTCTTAGTAGCATCTCTTTATGGATTTGCCGACAGCGATTACATCTCCCTTCACACATCTTTCCTCCTCAATGAATATATACCAGCCTCCTTAATCTTCTAATTTATGCTATACTTCCCAAGCTTATCAGCATTTTTGCCACTCTTCCTGGAGCTTCCTCCAATACACTGTGGCTTTGGGATTTCGAGGAGACAGCATTAATTCAGCGGTCTTCTCTTACCTGTGCCATGTCCAGTCATGAAAACTTGAGGAGTCTCTTTATATTCCTTCCCAAACACCATTTGCTTTCTCAATACCTCCTGCTTTACCCTTCTGAACAATTCTGTTCCGTGCAGAGACACATGAACACAAACACAAGTAAGCATGCTCACCATGTATTTTATATGTCACACAGGTAAACACAAGGGCCTCGTCTAGTAGGGGTTCCAACACTAAAAGCTTCCTTAGAAGATCAGCCGGGTCAGTTGTGATAAAGGAGTGAAGAATGAGGATTCTGGTGCCATTTTACACACTGGAAGAAGGTCCATTTGATGGCACCCTGATGGTGAACACAACGTAGTGAAAAATAAGACATAGTCTTGCTGTCCCCAAACCCAAATACAATTCAAGTCCATGCAGCCTGTAGCCATTTCATCATGATTCTTTGTCTTCTGGGCCACTGCATAGTGCATCCATCATTCTTTTCTCATTTAAACCCTTCACTTACAAGACTGGTAAGTCTAGTCCTCAACAGGTCTACAGGTCTGCCCCCCTGTTGTTAAAGTGATGTGCATGAATGGTTCCTACACAATGTAATAATGCCTTTGGCACTATGATTTTAGTTGCAAATGGATAACCTACATGGGGAAAAAAATCACAAAAAGAAGGACTGAGTAGGTCGTTTGAGATATTATGCAGCTGCCTACAATTGCTCGCTTTAGTTTCTGAAAAGCCTCTTGTGGGTTGAATTAGAAGATGGATCTTTAAAAACATCTGGAGACAATAATCCAGTAGAGCACCCAAGAATGCCATAGCATTGCCATTATGGATGTAACAGAGCGAGCAAGTCCAAGTAAAATGCATAACAAACACAACACGCTAGGTCTCTGTGAAAAGCCTTTATGACTATGAAGGGAACAATCATTTCAAAGAGTCCCAAATTGACAACTGCAATCAGCTACCAGCACAAAACCATGCCATTTCTTTACCTAACAGCCTGACCTGAAGGCCAGCACCGTGGCATAATCCACTGAGGGATAACTGGCCACTTGTTTGCCCCATATTATCTCAAAAGTAAAGGGTGGGATGAACCAAGAGGATTTCAGCTCTAGGGGTTTTCAGACTGAAGGTCAGGCTGGTAAAAAGTCATCTGTAAACCATTATAACTACAGGCTTGTTGCCAATTATACTTATAGATGTGTCGACGTGGCAGACTAGAGGGTCTATAATATTTCTTTTCAATACCCTACAGCAACATCAAGCCAAGCATGGTGTTTATTAAGACTCATGGAATTTCCTGTCTATTTAGGAAACTGCAGGTTTTTACTCTGATTGCACCAGTTGTAAAAGAATATTTGAAAAATCAGTTAAGAAATAGAGAAGCATCTCATTCTTCACAACCAAAAGAATATGAGATGTAAAATGTCATCGCTTTGATGTGCTGGCAAACTTCCTGGAATCAGTCGACCAAAGATAACTATGTTTATAAATATTTGGGATATGAAGATACTGTATATAAATTGCATTTTTATTATTATTATAAAAGTGTGGTGTGTTTAAAAAAAAAAAGAGAAAATAAATAGCTCTGCAGTGTATTCGAAATATACACATTAGGGGGTTTTGTGCCGTGCATCGCGTATTGTTAATAAGGAAGAGACTGGATTCTACTTTCTCCCTATCTCTTGAACAGAGCAAAGCGGCTGTTCCCTTCTCAACTTCCCCCAGCAAGAGCCGCTAGGCTGCTAGTGGAACATCACTGAAGTTGCCCACATCTATGGCAACACAGGTGAGAAGCACTCTGAAGATCCCTCTATCTTAAAATGTTGTGCTGCTGACCCATAACCCTGATATCTAAGAATCTGCCATGTAAAATCAATAGCAATAACAAAATCCCTTGGAGACTTCATGGAGTCTCTCAGATGATATAGCCAGTGATGTGTTGGAAAAATAGGTGGGGATGACTACAGCTTGTTCCAGCTGCTCCTGGCAGGTTTTATTGCAGGGAGAGGCTCAGGGCTGCTGCCCGTGGAACATTCACAATTCAGATAATTGCTTTTCTATTCTTTTTACAACTGGTATTTTATTCTCGTTAAGACAGGAGTATTGCTGAAAAATGATGGAAGCAGCTTCCACACCCACGTACATTCTGTTCCTGACCAGCTGGTCTCCACGCTATGCCAGTCCAGGACTCTTCACACCCAGCTCTGGCAATCCCTCTTCAGGCAGCATCCCCTGATAATCCTGTCCCCTCACAGGCTTCTTAGCACAGTTATGGTCGGTGGCCTCAGCCTTGCCACACAACTTCACTGCACCCAGATCCTGGCCCCATCACAGTCACACTAACACACCCCAATCCTGAGCAAAAGCCTCTCCTGTTATCCCATTCCTGAGTGAATCTATTCCTGTTTCATTACTGTTTATCCCATTTTGCAGCTCCATCAACACCTACATTTTAGTTTGTCATTTTCTTTTTTAGTCACAGCCCTTTTCCTTTTATTCTGTGCAAACACAGACAGTACACCACAACCTATCCCACTTCCATTCCACTTTCTAAACCACTGCTGAAAAAAGTATTACCCCACTAGAGACCGATCTGAAAGCCACTGAGCTGTCAGCTGGCTCCATAAAACAGAAGTAAGTGAAGAAGGGGCAACCTCCCTGCAGAGCTTTAATTCTCTCTCATTTGACTCATGCATTTCTGGTGCCAATTGGTCAGCCCTGACTGGCAGGTCAGGCTATTCTGATGCACCAGGAGGGGCTTTCCAAGCTCAGAGAAGCTCTCTCCAACCTCTCTTATCATGGCTTTACACCTTGTGCTTCCTTGACAAGTAACTGTTCACTCTACAGCCTGGGACTGGAGGGACCTTTCTTTTATCCCAGTCAGCTACCACTTTTTCAACAGATACCAGTGAAAACCCCAGCATGTAGCACCTTTCAGCCCAGAAAGAGGCACCGGATAGATATTGCACTACATACGCAAACCTTCCTGAAGAAAGGGCAGAGAGCTGTGTTCAGAAACAGCTGGAGGGAGACCTTACATCATTCCTATGTTATAAAATATGACTTGTGTTGCATTCTTTAAGAGCAGGAAGAAAATATTCTGCTCACATTCATATACAGGCTTATTCCTGTTTTGGAGAAACAGGATTGCCAGCATTCAAGATCAATCAGCCCTCAACAGGGATCAAGGTTTGGAGAATCATGCTTCATTTGCTTTCCCATTGTAAATGTTAACTAAATGTAGCTCTGGTGAGAGGTGCCAGCTCAATAGCCCTGGAGATTAACCTCCCAAATTCTTTTCTCAATTGCAGCACTGTAAACCCTGAGGATTCTAACTATAATCAGAGGAACTACTCCAAAATTGCAGCCAGGGGTGGATTTCGCTACTGCAACTCTCCATTCTCATGCACAACAGGAAGAGACCTAGTTAAACACCACAGCAATCCTCCAAACACCCTCAGTAAGACCCAGGTTTGATCCTACAACACACACAGCAGCAGCAGGAACAGCATTCGCTTGACCAAAGTGGAAGCCAATAATGTGCCCCCCAGTTCACCAACTAACACGCCTAACACTTCACCTCAAGCCCTGTTGGAAAGACCAACTCTGCTTCACATCTTGCATACAGAAATCACACAATTAGCACCAAGGATGAGATTTTTCTTTGAGAGCTGACTTTTGCCTAATCACACCCATTTAAACCAATGGATTTTTCATCACTGATTTTAAAGGAAGGTTAATTGCAGCAAAATCAAGTACTCAGAATAAAAACAAGAAGATCAGAAAGAACTGGGATACTCGGATGTACCTACTGGTGGCCTTATGCAGTTGTCAATATGAGCCTGCTATCTGCTGCATTAAAAGGATGACAGCATTCCTTAGCTTCCCAATCCCTTCAGGGGCCCCTGGACCCACAGTGTGAAGTTACTGAACAGCAGCTAGAGTTTGACTCATTTTGGCCAAGGCATCAGGATACCTAAAGAGCTCCAAGGTAGACCAGGTTTTCCCTGGATATCTCCATGTCACGGCCAAGAATCCACAAGCCAAGGTGGACTATTACCCTAATTTCCCAATTTGCCTGTCTATGGGAAATGCTGATATTTGACCAGATTAGATTCCTCTAAAGAGAGAGCCAGTGGAGTCCAGTTTGAAACAAAGGAGTGAAAAGGAGTGATCTGGTTCACTGAACAACCCTCTCTTCCTCCATGTTTTCCTCTCTGTGATTTTCTCCATTGCACATGTGATGATTAATGATGTTGACATCATTGTGAATCTCTCACTATTTCATAAAAGGTTTAAAAAGAGAGATTTTTGGCTCAGTATTGTTGGATTAGATTCAGTATTAAAGCACCATATGTTTTGAGGAGCTGCAGTCCACAAATCCTCCAAACCTTTGGAGATTGAGCCATCATTTAGGACAACAGATGTGTGTTTTCTCACTTGTGCTGGGTGTTTTGTGTGCCCTGATGGCCTAAACCCCGTGAAAGGTGGGACATAAAACTTTTGACCAAGGGTAATGTCCATCACACCTCTCTTCACTTGCGCATCTTGTGGCTTTAATCACTCTGTATCCTACCTTTGGCCTTTTTCGGTATGTGGAGTTGCTTGGAGCAGGGAGGGAATCACTTTACTCTGTGTGGAGCTCTCACAAGAGCATATGCAGAACACTATCTTCACTCCTAAGCACCTCATTATGCAAAATATATTGACAAAAAGGAACAAGAGCAGAGCAACAAAACAGTCAGATAATTAGAGCAGTCAAAGAACGACAGGGTCAAATATTCCTGTTGCGGCTGTAAATAGGAGACAGGATATCAATATGAATACAACAAAGGGAAAAAAGCAAATCCAGACTGAACCTGAGAAAAACTTCCTCACAGCAGGTTATGGGACGTCTCCCAAAGCATGTAACCGGGTCCCTGAGGCCAGAAAATATATCAGAAGAAAGGATGCTGGTACACAGCTCGGTGCCCAAGACTTGCTCTGCAGTAATGGTCAGCTACCGTTATCACTCCTTGCACTTTTGACTGGATGTTTTCATCTGTGTTGCATGTCTAGAGCTCACAGGCAGCCTGCTGCTGTGCAGATGTTAAGCAGATGTCATTTCCCTCCCTCCAATGGTTAAAGTGATTTTAGGATGAGATGGTAATTAGTCCCTGGAAGGCTGTGTGAAGAATGCAGCAGGGTGCAGTAGGTTGCACTCCAGTGCAGCTGAGAGCTGAGGTAAAACATTAAGCCATGGTCATAACACCAGCTAATTTATCAATGTATTTGTACACACCCAAGCAAGGATGCTAGAGAAGAGGTTCCACTGAGTAGCGCAGTAGGTGCCAAACTCTATTTGCCGTGATGTTCGTTCTGTCCCCTTTCCTGTCCATGACAGCAGTCAGTACCAGGTGCTTTAGAAAGGTACAAGTACACCACACAGACAGATGTGGAACAGCTTGTCCCCCTATGTTAGGCTTTGTCTTTGTAACCTAGAGAACACTCACAGAATCATTAGGAATCTCAAAAGATCATCCAGTCCAATCTCCCTGCCACAGCAGGTTCACCTAGACCAAGTTGCACAGGAACATGTCCAGGTGGGTCTTGAACCTCTCAAGAGAAGGCGACTCCACAACCCCCTGGACTTAAATCCTACTAACTACCTACTCAGCATGTGGCTGGTTTTCCCCTCCAGAAAGCATTGCCTTTGACTAAGATGACTTCCAATGCAAACTGGATCATTTTTATTTTTGAGCCCTAGCTCAATAAAAATAGCTGGCCCAAAAGCCAGCTACTGATGATGTCACACGGTTTCTACAGCAAACCAGCCCATTGCAGGGAAAAAACCACTCTCCCTTTTTCATCCTATAGTGTCATCAAACATCTCCTTGTTCTCTCACCTAAACCAAACAGTCTTTCTTTCACTGACACACAGACTTTTACATATCTCATCTTAGCAGCCAAACTATATTGGTCCCAACCTTTCAAAGAACTTCCTCTTTGCACGTGGATTTTCCCAGGTACATCATTATTCCTCTTGCTCAGCTCTAAGCCAACTCTGTTCTGAGGCAGCATGACGGCATTGTTTTCAGCAGAGGTTCCAGCACTGAAAACGTGGGATTGATCCAAACACCATCACATTAGCATGCTGTCCCCGTGGTCCCCCGGTCATCTCTGCTTTGCAGTAGGTTCTCATGGTAATGCAACCTTTGCCATTTTTATTGAAGCCATTCACATGCCCCACACTTACTGCTAAAGTGTGCATTCAAGAACTGTATAAACCAAGGATATAATTACTACTGCTCTGTTTTGGGGAGGATATATAAATGAGTGGTCTTTTCAGGGCTTCCCTGTAGGAAAAAAAACCCTGTTGTCTCTTCAGTAAATCCATCTATTAATCTTTTCCATTAGAATCAATAAATCAGTTGCCTTTTTATATGGTGATGTTGGCTCAGCTGTGATTTTTTGATGGCAAAATTCATTACTCAATTGTCTCATCGCTTCCTTTCTAAGTTCAAAAACATCCATTAGCACCACTACGAGAAGCCCCATTAATCTGCTTTCATTATTATAATGTTCTTATTCTTTCTTAGCGTCTTTATTGCATCCCACTCATCCTTGTTTTCTCATAGGAGCTTTTAATTAATGCACTAAGAACTGATATCAAGAACTCACATTTCTTTAAGTTCTAGCATTTCTGGTTACTGGACAGAAATTAACCAAATTCCATCAGATGACCCTGTTCTAGAAGTAGTCTTTAGTGTTTTAGTTGGCACACAATGCAGGCTGGAGGCTCTCAGAGAGCTGCCCAGTGTCTGCAGGGAAAAGAAGAGTCAAAATAATGTTTTACTGAGTGCAAATACCTGTATGGCTTTCTTCTATCACCATCTACCGCAAAGTGAAAGGGGGAAGGATCCGTCACACCCATCTGATGCTGCCTTTAGACTTGAATTTGCTTCATAATGTAAATCAACAAAACAGACTCTGCAGCAAAAGAAACTCCCAAAACATGATCTCAAATTAGGGTAAGGACTTCACAAGTACTTTTGAAGGCATCAAAAGTAATGTCTTAAACCCCTGCTTTACCCTTGATCTTCAACTCTTTTTTGTCACTTAGAGCTATTCAGTGAGGAAAGAAAACATGCAGCAATGCCACACTGATTTAGCTCCCTTTTCCTTTCCCATCCTCTCGGCTTCCTCCTCCCCACTAAGTCTTAAGAAGAGCAAACAAACACTTGCTATTTCTATAGCAGACATATGGCGCCTCAGAGACAGGCTACAGTAGTTGCAAGGCCCCTGATCACCAAAAGATGCATTTCTACATGCAGCAGATGCCTCTGAGGAAGTCCTTCATCTTTGTGCAGGTCATCAGTGCCATCAACAAGGGCTGTTCCATGCTCCTATCCTTTGCAGTGCCAAGTGTGACAAGTCCATAGTCACCATTGTGATCCTGCTGGGTGTTAGGGCATCACAGCTGAGCTCAAGGACTCTTGAAAGCAGAGGGCTGCTGCTGCCCTAAGATTTCCAGACAGATAGAGGAGGCTTCAGTGCTGTATATACAGCACACTGTGGTCTCCATCATTCATTAGTGAATACAGTTTGCAACAATTCTTCCACCAGTCCCCAGCTCTGCCATCCTCATCCAAGGAAGTGAAGCCCTCATATGCAGCTTAAGCAACTGGGAATGAGTCTCAGCACACGCTTCAGAAAAGCCAAAAATAGGGTGCTTAGGAGTGAGAGCATAGAGATAGATACTGGCAGTATGGCTGTGTATATCCTACTTGAGAATTCCTTTCCGTGAAGGAAGATGGCATCTCTCTGGGGAGATCTGGAGCA
Source organism: Upupa epops (assembly GCA_013397515.1). Classification (NCBI taxonomy): domain Eukaryota; kingdom Metazoa; phylum Chordata; class Aves; order Bucerotiformes; family Upupidae; genus Upupa; species Upupa epops. The sequence goes on along the minus strand of VZRI01013656.1, from coordinate 101,952 downwards.
AACCACCAGATGAAAACTGGTTGCCTTGTCCTTGTGGTATGTGTTAGTACAGGGTGAAGACTGAAATTCCCTGCCTTTCTCCCTCACAAAAGGACAAACAAAGTTGGTGAAGCGTGGCTTTCTGGACTCCTCTAATGAAATCACCCCTTCTCCTTAAACATTCCTAGTCAATGGAAAATTGGCATGTTTACTTCCTTCTAGGAGACCAAATGTAGAACTGCTGAGAAAAACAGGCAAACAAAGGGATATGTTGTGAGCTGATAGCTCTGACAAGTCAGGAGAAAGAAAGAAAATTGTACAGGATTATAGAATTTATCATTAAAAAAACCCACAAACCCAAACCCAAGAACTTTGCATGATACTTCAAAAGAAAAGAAGGAAAGGGGAGGTGGAAGGGGAGAATAGAAAGAAAAGAAAATCTGTCAAGAATTTTCTCACTGCATCCAAAATGCCTCAGTGAGCAGAGATACAGAAACAAGCTAATTACTGTCTTTCTTTTACTCTCCCAGTTCTGAACTCCACACACAACAGTTTTCACGATTATTAATAACACTTTTATCTTCACCTTATTAAGAGTTCTGGGGGTAGGAGTATAGTATCTGACAGCTACCATATGGGATAGGGTGGAAACAGGAGGGAATGAAGGAGAGGAAGATAGAAACAGGGAGGTGAGTTAGAAATCCCTCCAGAGTTCCTAGAATGCATGTCCAAACTACTGGAGCTTTCAAGATAATTGGAGTGATTTCCGCTCTGCTATTCTCTTCTGTATTTATCTCCAAGGCTTTGAGACTTAGGGCAGCAGAGGACAGGGTGTGGATTCTGCAGTCATCTGCACGGAGAAAGGGTCACCTCCACACATCCCTGAAAAGGAAAGTCCAACCCCTGAAAAGCCCAGGGAGCTGCAGGACAGACATGAGAGGAATAGGCAAAGCTGTGCAGCAACCACAGAAATGCTGTCAAAGATGCGACAGTGGTGGAGACAGCGAGGGGAGCCCTGGGATGGATGCCAGTGGAAAGAGATTCAGTGGTTTGAAGGGGCTTCATATGGCTCCCAACTATGCATAAACATTATCTGATGGCAGCCCTTGCATTCAGCTCCTTTTTTCCACAAACACAGCCACAGTGGAGTTAAGAAAAACAACAGAAATTCATACAGCACAGCCCACATTCCCTTTGGGCACCGAATTTTTTTTAGAGTTTAGAAGAGCAGCTTAGACCAGCTGCATTCCTGAAGAAGTCAAGGCAAGATGGCAGGAGCCAGGAGGCACAGAGGAAGAGCACCAGCTCACTGCTTGAATTCTGCTTCTGCTACACATGACCAGTTTAAGTGCCTGCTTAACTCTTCACAAACAATGTTAGGCATCCTGAAGAATGATTGTTTATATTTCCTTTGGATTATGAGGGGCTAAGATGTAGTAGAACACCTCTTTCCAGAGTATAGAGCAAACACTGGTCTTGCATAAAATAGGAGTTAATGATTCTGCTGATGTACAACCTATTTTCCACTAATACATCCAGCAGCGAATTCTCAGGAGGCTTTCACCGTACGCAAATCTGGAATACAGGACAGTGATAAAGCTATGTTTAGCTAGAAGATGAGAAAACAAATGATAGGTAGGAGCCCAAATTTCAAATCTGGGTTAATTTGTTAATGCCTCGTAACTCCAAGAAACACTTTGACTAATTTTCTTTGAGCTATATGGAAAAAAATACCCTTTTGCTTTCAACATAAACCCAATAAGGATCAGGACACATCAATTTTGCTAATGGAACCTGGTTGCAGCCTTAATTATTATTATCTCTTCACGATAGATTAGCATTTTACCCAGATTACATAGATATGGCGAGATTAGATTAGATAGCCCAGGCTCCATATGCTTTTTCTACCTCCCTGTGCAAAACCACAGCCAACTAACCGAATCCCTGCTTGTGTTCTTGGTAATGAGATATCTTAGAACATTTGCTTTAAGCTCTGTTTTCAAGGAAAATTGACAAAACTTCAGCAAGCAGAGGCAGTAAAGGAGATATTTAGATTCGAGGGATACCTTGATTTTAAAGGCAGAGAAGACTGGTTGGATGCAGGACCATGCAATACTCTTCAAGGTCAGCTGTTGATAGATGAAAACAAAGGCTCATAAATACCAAAGAGCCCTTTCAGGTCCCCTGTAAAGTGTCCATGTGCTGCCAGGCTCCTTCAAGAGAACAGGGCCACTCTAGTTAGCAAGCTGCATGGGATAGAATTTCTTTGTATGAACAAGTCCTGGGATTAATGGCAAGCTTGGATAAAATTTGTGGGATTTTGAATGTGTTTAACAAGGTGCAGCCAAGTTTTCCTAACTGAAAGGGCAAAAGAAGAAAATCTATATGTCCCTGTTGGGCTTGCAAGGTTACCATAACCTCTCAGCAGGTTTTATCATTGTGGGATGAGATAATAAGGAAGAATAGAAGGAATGTTTTCTTCCTTCATAACAAGTTGAAGCTTGGAAAGTGGTAAAGTAGCAAAGATGGAAACATCCTGATTTGGAATGGAAACCCCTATGTAACAGCCTGCTATGCGGTCAGCCTGTCCAGGTAAATTATTTAGACAAATACTTGGCCTGCAGTTCTAAAATATTAGGGATTGCAAGACGTGTTTAAAAGAGAGCGCTTTTCCTCCTGAGCCTCTGTCCAACTGTATACCTTCCCATCCCATTTGGAATGGAACTGCAAAACTGGATAAAGCCTTTCACAAAGAAAGCTGCTGCATTCTGGACGCTCTCTTTCAAGAAAGGTTGTAAAGCAATTTGGCATCAAAGGCAGGGAAGAAATATGAATCCCTTCACGGCATTTGCAGGATCTAGATTTTGCTATGAAACACCTTCAGCAGAAAAAATCAGTAGTAGTAAACAGCAATGATCACACATGTCACCTCCAAATGCCTGACTTAACACTAAGAGGAAAGGTGCTCCAAATTCTGTTGCTCATTGTGCTTGAAGAATCCGGACATGTAGAACAGCTTTTATTGACACAAACACCCACACGTGCTTTGATCCAGAAGCTTTTCCAGATTTTCCTTTGAAAATTCTGACTAATCGCATCCTGCTGACTCTCCTCTGCACCGCGTGCACTTTTGCACTTAGGCACCCTCACCGTGCACCCAAAGAAACCAGATTCCTTTCCTTGAGTAGATAGAAATAATCTTCGGTGGGTTATTCTCCCAGGAAAAACTGTCAAACTTTTGGAGAAATGTTAAAATTGGCATTTAGTGACCACAGCTCATCAAGCTGCTCTGAAAAACCTAAGTACTAAGGACAGCTGGAGAAAGGTTAGAAAAGCAAGTTGTGCTGACATTGCTCTCCTGCTCTTCCCTCCAGGAGTCACAGGTTTGATGTCACACTAAGCTTCGTGTTTGAGTTGGCTTGTTCCTTTCCCCTGTCCTGCTTCATTCTACCACTTGCACATACACCCATGTGATTAATTCCTTGAAAGATAAGCACAATGCAGTTCCTTCCCTGCTATGTAATAGGGAAACACTGCACAAGCACTGCATACAGGGACCTCTTTCACTCTCCTTCCCAAACGCCTCCAGTTTGCTGAGTTGGGGGCTGGCACCCACTCACTTGGCTAAGTGCTTCTTCCTTTTGAGATTCCCTTGTTTCTGTTTCTTGCCTTCTACTTTTTTCCCCCCTCCAAGGGGTGGGATGAAAGTCTGCCTTATGTTCTTCCCCTTTTGGGGCTCTCTTGTTTATAGTTGCCCATTCTGAAAGCTCTGAGTCACACTTTGATTTACAGTCTGTCCCAGGAGAGACAGGAGACCCTAATGAAAGAGCAGGCTGCAAGGGTCATTAATTCCTAGCAGACATTCAACTGTACTATTAGCAAGCAGTATATGCGTATGTGTGTGCGTGAGCACTGTCAACTGGAAATGATATCCACATCAGTACGGCCATATGCACCCTGCTAACCACAGCCACAGCTACTGACAAAGGAGACACACACCAACCCAGAATATCCACTGTAGGGAGCAAATCTGGAAGACGGTTGGGGTCTTGGCAAGATGAGATAACTATGGGGAGCCAGAGACCGGGTTGCTAGCGAAGGAAAGAGAAAGGAGGCTGGTGCAGTGCATTGATTGGGGATGCTGCGATGGAGAGAAGTCAGGAGGGTGATGGATCACCCCTGCTTAAAACAAACAAAAACCAGGCAGCTTGCCAGGAACGGCTTAGGCCAGTTTCATTAAAACTCTTCATTCATCATGCTGAAATGAGGTGGTGTTTGTTATTGCAGCGCTGGTGTGCTGGTGCAGTAGCTATTATGAGAGTGGGTGGCAATACAGGGAGGGGGCAGTGGGAGGAGATGGGAGGGTAATGAAGGATTGAGGCAGCTGGGAGGTGGCAGGGCTCAAGTATCACTGTCCACTGAAAAGGACTAAAAATCACCCTCTATCTCCTGAATGAAATGGGGCTGATAGGGCTTCACATCCATTCAGCCAAATCCCCAGGATGGGAGAGAGGATTCCCTACTTCTAGGTGTATTTATTCCCCTCATTAGAGCAAATAATGGCACCACAACATGCTGAGGCTTGCTGTGGTTTCAGGCTCAGCTGTGGCCATGAATTCACTTAATGTCACCTCAGGAAATCCTAACAGCATGATACTGAAATAAAAACACTACACCTTGCCTGCAGAGGAGCTGGATGGATCTCTTCAGCCTTTTCCATCTCTGCATTCCATGTTAGGTCCTGCTTTCACAGCCTATGCACCCAGAGGAAGCGGAGTGGAAACTGCCTTGCTACATAGCTGAGACTCCTTCGCTCTCGTGTTCACTTCCACTTCACGGTTCAGCGTACCACCCAGGCAGCTCTGAGGACAAAGCCCTGTCAACACGGAGCATGCCACCATGCTCTAGCTGGAGCTAATGAGGACACAATGCTACCTGCTGAGTGGCTTTGTGAGTGACCTTAATACTAGGGTCACACCTCCTCAAAAGATGTAGTCTTCCTGTCAACCCATGTACACAGTCATAACTCTCTGAACTTGTTATCAGGCTCAAAGTCAGCGACCCCCTTGCCCTACTGCTGCATGGGTGGCATTAAGGCCAGTCTGGATTTTAAAGCCCAGTGACTGCAATTCCTCCAGAGAAATCAAGTTCCACATAAGTGTAGCTCTTCAATGACACCCATGTTGGCTTGTTCGCAGGGATTGCAGCTCAGTAAGGTCCACATGTGAAGGGAGGGAAGATCTCATTTTGCTGTGTTCTTTTGTTAAGCAGAGAGAGACACTGCTTGTGTACTGGCAAGAGAAATTCAGGAATGCAACCATCTAAGGGCTGGGATGGAGAAAAGGTGTCTCTGTGTGAATGGCAAGGAACACATACATCCACTACTTACTTCTCTACAAAAGCTCTACAAAAAAAGCCTTGGCATGTACACACACGTGTGTCTAAGCTATGTCACATCAGCTTGGCTTGAAATCACTAAGCTTGGGTCCTCACATCTGAGCTCCTGCTAGGGGTATTCTTTTCCATCGTGGGCTCCCCCTCCAAGAGGAACAGTTTTGTATGTATGACCAAAACCACCAGCAACATCAGTACTAAGACAGCTGACTTTTAGGAGAAATTTGAAACCCAGGAATTGTACCCATGGGGCTCTCAAGGGAAACCTCAGCATCCCTTCCTGTCAAGGGAGGCTGCTGGAAACAGCCTGGTAAGCGTGCCTGTGTATTATGGTGCTCACGTCCTCTCAACCCAGTTATGGAAACAGGGATAATCTCCTTGTGAGAGTATGAGACAAGGCTGCACTACTTACAACTGTCAGCTGAGGAAATGCAGTATCTCCAGCCAGTGTCGGTTGCAGCTAAGGCATCTAAGGCGTGTTTTTGCTGTGTCCTTTGGTGTCACGAGCTACAGGCTACGAACTAGTGTTCTCACTGGCTATGGTTTACAGTACCTACTGCGGCAACAGCAGCTGCATCATGGTAATCAGTACTGGCTCAGGCTTTCTGAAAGGAGCAAATCCTGGGAGAAAATTCAAATCGAACAGAAACGGCATGTTTTGCAGCAAAAGATATCACAGTAGTGATGAGGCTGGTAAAGACCTTAAAGATCATCCAGTCCAACCTAAAACCAACCAAGTAAGCCTAACATCTGCCATCTAGATCATGCCACCCAGCACCTAACCACCTCTGTGGGCAGCCCGTTCCAAAATCATTTTCAGTGAAAAACCTTTTCCTAATGTCGTCTAAACCTCCCCTGATGGGGCTTAAGACTGTGACCCCTTGTCCCGGCTCCAGTGTCCAGGGAGAAAAGACCAACCCCCACCTGACCATAACCCCCTTTTAGGTAGTTATAGACAGCAATAAGGTCACCCCTGAGCCTCCTCTTTTCCAGGCTAAACAGGCCCAGCTCCATCAGCCTCTCCTCGTAGGGCTGACCTTCCAGCCACGTCACCATTCTAGTTGCTCTTCTCTGGACTC
>VZRI01013656.1:70699-95405 GCA_013397515.1 Upupa epops | reverse complement strand
AGTTCTGCCTGGGGTTGTTATAACCCAAATGCAGAACCCGACACAGCCTTGTTAAAACTCATCCTATTGGAGTCTGCCCATCTCTCCAGTCTGTCCAAGTCCCTCTTCAGGGCCCTCCCACCCTCCAACAGATCAACACGGGCTCCAAGCTCAGTGTCATCCGCAAATTTGCTCATGATGGATTCCAACCCATCAACAATATCATCAATGAAGATGTTAAACACAACTGGATCTAACACTGACCCTTGGGGGACACCACAAGTAACAGGTCACCAACTAGATGCGACACCATTAACCACTACTCTCTGGGCTTGTCCATCCAACCAGTTCCTGACCCCACAGTATATTCCTGTCAAAGCCCCTTGCTGCCATCTTAGCTAGGAGTATATAAATTGTTCTGGAACCTTCCAGGAAGATTTTCTTGACAACACTTATTTTGGATAAGGCTGGCAAGAAGGGCGAGTTTGCATTAGATGAAGATAACACCTCAGTAAGGCTGAGGTAAAACATTTTGAGAGCCCTTATGAGTGTTTGCACTGCTCTAACCTGCCCCACCTTCATTCCTAATACCAGATGGCTTAGATTTTGAAATATTTGGTTTTCCAGAGATTCAAAATTGCTTTTCAATCACCTGGAGCATTCCTGAGTGTGTATTTTGGGGGGCAATTTCACAAATTTCTGGGAACAGAGGAAATTAATGCCTTTTCAGTGAACAGAGGAAATGAATGCCTTGAACCCAGTACAACAGACAGTATGAGCATTTTTTCAGTGGAGAGAGCCCCAAATCTGTGCAAGCACACCTGACTTACTAGTTTTACAGGCTGACGGCCGACAGGCTACCAACATTCATATTGCTCATGTTTTTACACATCTATGTCTGTTATTTAATAGCAGAAGCATTCAGGCTAAAGATACTTTAGATTTGCCTGCAGGCACTGCAAATCATAACCCCCCCAAAGGATTGCTATGACTCAGTGTCAGAGCCAGGGAGCAGGACTTACACCTCACACCCCAACCAGTTCCCTGATCTTCCAGACAAACAATGGTTGGCTTTTTCCCCCCATCCTACAAGGGTGGGGGTGGTTTTCCAACATCTGCCTTGCCTTACCTGATTAATAGCTCACCCACCAGAATGTTTTTCCTAATGCTTGACCTAAATATTCTCTACACTTTCCCTGTTGGCTGGTGAGAATAATTGGTCTCTCACTCTCCTGCAACACATTCCTTCACATGTCAGCAGGCAGATCGCACAGCTCCCTTCTGCCTTCTCTTCTCCAGACTTCAATGGCAGGGGGTGAGGGTGTAACTTGGCCCATTCACACCCGGCTGGCTCAGCCTTCCCCTCAGAGGTATTCTTGGGCATCAGGAATTTGCCTGGGAGTTTTCTCCTTTAATGGTGTACAGGGGTGTTCCTCCCTGTTTCTCCAAAGCCTGTCCAGCACAGTTGTGCCTCAGAGAAGTGGATTTAAAGAGAATGATATTTGCCCATTTACATCGATTGTGGGACTGAGAGATTCTAACAAACCCTATTCTAAAATTGATTTTTCTGACTTAAAGGGCCCCTGCTGTATTTCAGTAACGAGAATAAAATATTGCAGTTCACCAAAATCCTATTATATTGTCATGAATATCTCATCATACTGCCAAGAACCAGGCAGTGGTTCTTTATAGTGTCTTCCTTATTGATGGGCAGCCATCCCACTTAAAGGTTCAGTTTGAACAACGTCTCAAGAGGCCTGGATCTTTCCCTGTGGCGCAGAGGCCAGCGGTTCCTCCTGAGCAGCATTCGCCTCAGTGATCCCTGCCAATTCAGACAGCCTCCGTACACATTAAGTGGGCAAGTGAAGATTCTTGTAATCTTTCAAGAGGTGTCTATCAACTTGCAGGATTAGGTTCTGAGCCATCGACCCTCAGGATAGAGAGGCTACATCTGTGGCTTCTTTTCTGCAGATGCCACTGGGTATATTCAGAAACCAGGGCAATGGCATTTTCTCTCTCAAGCACCAGCATTTTGGGTCATCTCGGGCCACTGTGTAACTTCACTCCATGTCCTCAGCCCAGTAATTTTTATTTGCAGCCACAGGAAGCTGAGAAACTCTGACTTAACACTTAGTGTAACATCCCAGACCCTACAGGGAGATGCCAGTCCTAAATTGCTATGTGTACTCACCTCCTCCTTCCCAGATTTCTCACAGACCCTACTAAACCATGGCTCAAACATTTCATCACAATAAAGAAGAGAGAAAAAGGAGAAAACCAGAAATACAACCTAGATTTGAAAAGCTGTAGAAGATAAAAACTCGTGGGTAAAGATTGAGGAATAAAATTTACCCCTGGCACCTGTTTGTCTTCATTACAAATGAAATGTGAAGCTTGGATTGGGCCCCCAGCTTTAAGACATGTGAAAGCTAACTGGATCAAACCTTTTCACATTAAGCCGTGCTCTAAACACTCAAGTTAGTTCCTGTTTTCTCCAGCTGGTCTCTCCCATTATCTTTCTAAGCTAAAATAAGTGTGTGAAGGAATCCTTCTGGATTGCCTTCCCACCTTTAATTTCAACAACACTGTTGTTTCTTCCATTTCTCTCACAAGGAATGGGGAGGGTGGAGCTCTGCAGCATTGACGTCTTCATTCAAAACACAAACTAAAACCCAAGAAATCTCCCTTGAATATAAGAAAACACTTTTTAACTATGAGGGTGGTCAAACTGGAGTAGGTTGACGAGACAGCTTGTGGAATCTCTGCCTGTGTAGATACTCAAAACACAACTGGACATGGTTCTGAGCAACTTGCTCCAACTCACTCTGCTTGAGTAGAGGGGTCAGACTGGCTGATCTTGAAAGATCTCTAAAAGCATCAACTACTCTTTCATCACCTCAGGGCTCTGCTTTGCTAAAACTGGGGATTTATTGCAGTTTTGACAGAAAGTGACAGAATATTGGGAATATTTTGGAAGGAAAGACCTACTCTGGAAAATTCACTATAAAAACATCTTGCTAAACTGCTACTCTGAAACTATGATAGCTGCACAAGCGTATGCTAATGCAAGGAAACGCTACAACCACATGGCACAGCCTTCATCTTATTCCTTAGATAACCAGATAAATTATGTCAATCACTTTTCTTCTTAACTTATGCAGAACACAAGATGAGTGAGGCAAGGCTCCTTGACTCCATGACTTACCTGTGCCATCAGAAGTTCATATTCTTCCAGCACAGTTTGGTTTTTTCCCCTTTTCTTTTTGCTTTTCTTCTTCTTTCATTTTTTTCCTCTTTCTTTTTGTTCTTTCTTTCCACCTTCTTTCTCCTTCCTTCTTTCCTTTTTCTTCATTACTTTCTCACTTCCTTCTTCTTTCTTTCTTTCAAAACCAACAACAAAAAACCCCTCCAATGAAGGTGCTAACAAAACAACAATGTGACATCTCTGGAGACTACAGTTGAGATTTCCACTGCTGCTTGAGGGGTTTACATAGTTAACTACCATTTGTTAGCAATCCCAATGCACAAAATGTAGAAGGATAGGCTTTCCTGCTCCATAACCACATAAAAACCTTCTGATCCTCTTTAGAGGAAGGAAGTTCTAGTCTGCTCTTCCATTTATTGGTGTTCTCTTGTAGGTTGTGAGCATAATGGGGAGAAGTGAGGCAGTAACCACCTGAATCGCCTGTAACATGGGTAAATGGCTGTGACTCACCAAACCCCTCTGGTATTCAAATAATAACGGACTGTTATCCCAGAAGTGGTGCCAGCTGCCCCCATGCAGATAAGTATCTCCCCTCACCTTACTAATCCTAAACACCCACAAGTTTTCCCAGCTAAATAAATGCAGTTGTGTTTTGTGTTCAGGCAGACCACTGTGACACACCAAGCATCCTGGGCCACACTCACAGACCGCCACAAACCTTTCAGAAGTGGTGAATAAAGAAAGAGAAAAACACCACAAGGCTGACATCTCTGGCAGGTGAACCAAGAACCGGAAAGCTGCTTCATTAAAAACAACTTGTTGGAGGGTACTGGTGGGCACTGCCAGGTCACACTCTATCTCTCAGGCTTGGTTAATTTGTTCTGCCCACGTAGGATGCTCCCCTACTCTGCAGCCAGAGGGACTCCACAGCTCAGGGGGGCTAATGGACTAAATTACAATCACAAGTTTGAGTTCACATGAAGTTGGCTACAGCCAGGTGGGAAGAGAAAAGCAAGGCAGCAAGTGGCGTGCCAGTAACAGATAACCTGGGCTTGCCGGCCCAGCTGCCACCGTTTGCCCTCAGCAGAGTTGATGAGCATGTTATCTTCCAGCTGCACATGCCTAGCAGCCGCTTAGTGATCCGAGGAGAGATTTAGGCACACACATGCAAATGTAAAACACTTCTGTCTTTTCAAAATTTCAAGCCAAATGTGTTTATCTGCTACCAAGAAAAGCAATCAAATGGAAAGAATTGACTGTGCTGCTACACATCTCCCTCTCAAGGATGTCCCACCCATGGTCAGGGTGCTAAACAGGGCTATTCTCAGAAGGCTCTTCCTCCATGGGGATAGCAAATGCATTCTTTCCAGGGCTTCTTCCCAAAAATGCAAAGGAAGAAAAGAAAGAGGAGATTCTTCTTGGGTACAAGGCCCCTTTGAATCAGTCCTGAATGCAAATATACATCTGTATCTCACAGATCGTTGTATTTTTCGTGTACCTGACAGCACAATATCTGCTTGGGGCTTGGAACTGGATGATGCTGTGGTCCCTTCCAACGCTGACTGATTCTATAACTCCTTCCCAGGGAGGGTGATGGGGAGATGGAGGGGGCTGCCTGCAGGGGGGTTGTGAAGTCTCCTTTTCTGGTGACGTTTGAAACCTGCCTGGACCTGGTCGGGGTGTCCTGCTGTGACAGGGGGATTGGACTGGATGATCTTTCGAGGTCCCTTCTGATCCCTGATGATTCTGTGATTCTTAGAGCATCAAGCACCAACACAAAACCCACAGACTGTTCTTTCACCTCCAGCACAGACATGCTGCCCTCCAAGGCCCAATATCATATCTCATACCTCCACTGACCCACACCACACAGATCCAACACAGAGCACTCAACCCTTCATTGCTTTCCCTCCCTCCCTTACACAGGGAGCACCCTCAATCTGACATCAACACCCAGAAAGCAGAAAAGCACAGGACATGTTGCTCTAAAGCAGAGTCATGCTCCTCACTCCTCCCTTCCCTGAAGCCTCGCTGAAAAAAGCAGGAGATATGCCAGCTCCTCACCTCTTGCTTCCTGCCCTCCTTACATCTCAACTGCAAGGGTATGGCTGCTAACAATGTACGTAACATCTGCTCTAGACTAAATAAAAGCTGCAAGAAGCATCACGCACTGCTGGCTTTTACGCTGAGCTTATCTGCAAATAAAAGAGACAATGTGCCTGTGTGCTCATTTGGGGTCCTTTGTTTCATGGCTGATTATTTAATTTCAACTGCCCTGAGTGTCTTAAGCATTTACCACAAACGAAGGAAGACACAGCTCGTGTGTGTCAGGAATATACAAGCTCAATTCAACAGCATACGACTAGAGAAGGGCACGAACAAGCAGGGGGACAAGCAGAGGCGTGAGAGGGTGGTTAAAAGCACGTCAATTTACTTGGCAAAGCCTGAAGATAAGGCGATGCCTTCTGTTTGGTGGGGCTTTACTAGCTTTTTCTGTTCCACTAGGCAAGAGAAGGAGGAAGAGTTAATGTGGTTGATGTGGCTGAGGCTAGGCGAGTAGTTTCCTGAAAGAGCTTAGGTATGGTGCAGCAGGTGGTAAAGAAGGGGCTGGCAGATGGTAAAAAAGGTTAAAGAGACCATCCAGGCTGTCACACCCTGGGTCCAAGCTCAGCTACCCTTGGCTGTACCTACTATCCAGGGACAGAGAGAGACACGCCATAGCACAGACAGGCTAATCCCAGTTTTCACTGCAAAATGGGGTGCTGCGTACAGGAGAACTCTGGGTGAAGCTTGCACAACTTGCAAACTAAGGGCAAGACATCAGGGTTGCTGAATTTGATTTGATCTAGCTGCCCAAATCCAAACGTGACAAAGAAAGTCCTTCCACTCATTCCACATGTGCTGAGCAAATCCTCCATCAGCTCTGTGACACAACCTGAACTGTGCTTTCACTTCATCTTGCACAAGGCTCCAGCAGTCAGACGCATCCAGTGCCTTTGCTCCTGGAGTGGCACAGATCGTGCTTTCTGAATACCCCACGATCTGCAACCACGGGCACTTGTTAAGCAAACAGTTTTCCTACTTATCTGCATTTACTTTTTTCTGAATCTCTGTGGTTGTTTTGCTGTGAACATTACAGCTTTCAGCAGTGCATTTCGGTCCTTATCAGATTAAAAAAAGAAAAGAGGAAAAAAAAAAATCATTTGGAAAACAATTTTTTCTAAATTTGCCTGCCAGTCACAATTTTCAAGTCAAAAAGCTCTCTGGCACGGCACTAGAAAAGCTATAAGCTGCAGAGCTGCATTATTCAGCTTCCTCCATCTCTAGATGTATTATTTAACTTCTTGGCAATAATGGCAGGGACGTAATCCAATAGAAATGCAGGGAAACAAAGGAACTCTGAAATTTCAGAACAGCTCAAATCGGTTTTCAGTGTTTACTTTATAGAAACTGGGGGAAAAAGAAAAAAAAAAGGAAAAAAAGAATAGAGGAGGCGTCATCTCAGCAGTGTGGAGGTGACACAGCAGGCACACGCTTGCCGAGACAAATTGAGAACCCCTTCCCTTGACTTCCACCAGCTACTGGAGCCAAAGGAAAACTCCCCTGGCTGCTGTTTGTCCCTTCCGTGATCCAACAGCACTCATCTACCACCTGGTTGTCAGGTTAAAAGCTACGTTTCTCAAAGAGGAATTTATTGAGTGCCCAATCTCATGTACAAGCCCCGCTACTCAGCTTCCCCAAGGCAAGATAAATTTGTTTTCACAGGTTTCCATGAGGCCAACCTAACCAGAAAACTCATCCCCACTGGTAAGATACCGCAGACATAAACCACCCATTACCAGCACTCTTCCCTGTTGTCTTTGCCACCCAAATCCTGCTCCTGCTTAGCCTCAGTTCTCTCCAATATTAATTTCTTCTAACTGTGAGATCATAAGGGTAAGGCCCTTGCCCTCTTTTATAGTAGTAGAATATTGACAAGGGATAACAAGGAAAAGGGTCAATGTTTACAGTTTACAAGGTGTCTTGAAATCCTGAGATTAAAGGTCCTTTTTGCTATCATTCTGAAGTACGCTCTTACACAAATACCTGCTGTCCTCAGGCATCAGAATACGTCCCGTTTGCTCCATTATTAGCATTACTCTAAAACCATTACATGACCCTTCATTTTCTTCAAGGATCAAAAGAGCTTATGACAAATACCGATTTGTTCCTGACACCGAGAGGCAAGCTGAAGCACAGAGAAACCAAGTACACACAGGTCCGTGGCTGAGACTCGAAAATAAGATGCCCCTGCACTGACTTCACTTTGAGACAGGCTTTATCACTGCACAAGGAGGTGGGGTGGCAAAGACTTCTCAAGTGCAAAGAACAAGATTGAATGGAGAAGGGGTGATAGGAATGGTGCAAGGGTGAAGCACTGCAGAGCAGATGATGCCACTAAGCAAAGATTTCTCTGACAGAGAGAGTGTCTGTGTTCTCCTTGTCATGCTGAAGGGGAGGAGGGAGATCTCCCCATCTGATGCTCAGTAGCTCAGACTTTATATATTTATAACACTTTTTATATTCTCAGACCTTTACGATCATAAAATAAGCTCTGTGCTGCATGACATTACAGATAGATGCCTTGGGTTTAAGAGGGAGGGGTTTAGAAATACAACCCCCTTCCCCCACCCAGAGCTAGTCTAAAGCAACCTGGCCACTCAACAATGAAAGCTCTTAAAAATGCAGCGCAGTCCTCATTTGATGTAGAGACATACAGAGATATAGTGTTCAAAGAGACAGCAGGAGACCCGATATAAATTTCATACAACAGTTTCCAGCCACCAGCTTTCTGTGAAACATTTATGGACGATGGGGCAGTGCTTGGCCGACCCCCTAACCCAGCGTAACCAGTGAGTCTCCCGCAGAGGTTTGCCAGTTCAGAGCTTCTCGCGTATTTGGTCCCCAAACCACACACCAGTGTGGCATAGAAATCCCTGCAAAGGAGAAACTGTACTATAAAATCCAAGCTGCCAAGGACCCTCCTGGAATTACCTTGGAATGCCCAAATGCAGTCTGGATTCATGGGCAAAATTTTATCATTTGAACACATAGAAAAAGCATTTCAAACAACCTCTTTGTCAGTGGTGCTACTGGGATGGTGGAGCTGAATTTATTTGGAAACCAGGCAAAAAAAAACCCCCTTAGCAAAATCCTAGAGAGTTGAGAAACCTGCTCAGCAAGACCCTCAAGCTTTAAGCAGTTTGGTCGACCAGATTGCTCTCCAGACTGGTGCAGCTCAGGCTCTCTGAACAGAAAGCACAAAACAGACCCCAAACTCTAATATCCAGACATCAATCTAGCCAGAGCTTTCCAGAGCATCCATGGAGGTTCAAGCCTTCTGCCTCTAAGATACCAGAAAAGCAGTGAAAAACATAAAAATAGGAGTGATCAGCTTGCTCGTCAGGTCATAGTCTGCAGGCACAGAGCAAACCTGGAGAGCTGCTGCCTGCCAGGTCCTGCGGGACAGTACGGGCACTCATACAGTGTGCTGCCCCATGACATGGGAACTCAATCAGCTGCCAAAGCCTGGGAGGTCACAGAAGTGCACGGTGTGAAATGGTACACAGACACAGCACTTCTTTCTCCCTGGCAGCACAGCAAGCACCCACACATATTAATTCATTCCTGCGACTGAAGGGGAAAGGCAGTGGCTGAAGCAAATCTGTCACCTGATGATGCCTGGCAGGGGACAGACTCATGCTTGACACCTGGTAGGGACATGTGCTGTGCCAGGGGTGTAGCCTTACTAGCCCCTTAATTCAACAGGGAGCAAGAGCTTTTGCATGGGGAGCTGCCTTGGCCCCAAGCAGTAAGAGTAAGCTCCCTGAAGTGCAAAGGAAGCTGATGCTGCATGAAGCACCTAAAAAGCCCTGCTACACCTGCCTCTCCCTCCAGGGACCTGGCAATCATGCAAGCCTCAGAATGGGGAGTGGGGGACCAGCAGAGAACATCTCCTGGATTGGCTGCTTCCTGCCCCAGGGAGGCCAGTGCAGGTGAGCTCCCACCACCCAGTCCCCAGGGAGGTGAGCAGATGCCACTCTCAATCCCTGCTCTAGACGCAAATGCCACGGGAAGCAATGCTGTGCATCCCCATTTGTCACCAGGGCCAGCATTAACAGAATGTTTAAAAGTCATGATGTCATCGCTATTAATCAGGGCCCCGCTGGGCCATGCTCTGGCGCTGCATATTAATCACCAGCGGCCCAGGGACTCGCTTATGTGGAGAGGCTAAGTTTAGATCCATAAAACATGATTTATTTTTAAAAGTAGCATTATTAAAGATGAGCTACAGCCTCGTTTGCACTCCCACTGGAGACTCCTTAAGGAAAAGGTTGGTATTTTGGAGTTGGTACGGAAACTGTCGTCATTATTTTGAGCATGAGAAAGTTGTCAGGTGTGATACTGGTCTTTGAATATCTCGGATCTCGCCTCTCCAAAGAAGTATCCTCCCAAAGTACTAGCAGAGTCACAGCTGAGGGAAAAAACAATCCCATTTGAATCAGCTACATATGGGAGAGGGCTAACACACCAGCACAGAGAGCGGGTAATGTTGAAAGGCTGGTTAGATGCAGACCTGCAGTGATAACACATGGCAATGTCCCATGCCACATGTCTGAATCTGTCCTTTACCGGCTGGTGAGCTCTCTGTATACTGGTCCATAACCAACATATTAACTTATTTGCTGCACTCGAAGTGCTCCTGTTTGATCAATAGTGTGATTGATCCACACATATGAACTTGCAAAAGGCTGCCTGCACTCAAATATATATGTTTAACTACAACAACTTTCATGATCACTTCAGAGTTGGCCAAATCCACACATGGGAGCCACACTGGTTTAGTAAGGCAATTTTCTAAATTGCTCGCTAAACTAGATTTGACTCCTTGCTCATCTGCTCTTACTTTGCGTCAAAGAGGTTCTGGTACCAGTTTGGCGTGTACAGGCAACATCTACACGGGGTACTGTGACCCAAACCAAGAGATTCCACAAAACAGTTCCAGAATTTCAGTTAGCAGTGTTCCTAAAGCAACCCACTAAAAGCCAGTGCAGACCCCCTATGCAGGGCCAGCTGAAAACATCTGGCAGACAGAGAAGAAGAGAGGAAAGACTCACCGGTACAGGACGTGGGATGTTCATTCTATCCCCAAAGGAAGACTTGTTCCTTCATTGTACAACTCAGCCATCAGCAGCAACTATAGTTTCCTCTTGTAGGAACCATGGAGTGTTACAGAGATTCCATGTGGCCCTAGGAATTGTACTAGGACCATGTCCTTGTCATACCACCTGGTGTCATTGAGTTACTTGTCGTGGAGGGAGATAGGCTAAGACCAGCCCATGATGCTCCATAGGCACCATCTTCCTGCTCTTGCCACCATGGGAGGTGAGTACTGAGACATTTGATAACTTCACTGCTCCCAACATAGCAACTCTTCTTCTCAGCCTACCTTCCTGGCCACACCATCACCGCAGGCAAGTCTGCGCAACGAAGCTCATCCAAACGAGCATGGGGCTTCTTATTCATATGCCCAGAGAGAGAGACACGTAATGCTGTGATCAGTCATGTTGACAAGCTTCGGGATCCCATCTGACAGCCGCAAGGGGACTCAACAGACCAGGATATTTATCAAAGTGTTTAAATATGAAATTACTTGGCTATTCACTGTCATCTCAAAGGAGATGAAGTTTGGCCAGCCAGTCTGCAGCCAACCCTTATGGCTAAGCTGCTCGTTCAACCTGTGCGTCTCCCTTCAGCTCAGGCTTTTAAATAAACGTGACCTCACGCACAGCTCTTTTCCACTGCCTGACCATTAGTTCCCCGAGTCTTGACTGCCCACATAACATTTCGGAATGAGCCTTCTGAAACCCAAAAGTCAGAGGTGAGTAGGTCTCATACAATCCTATTGTAGAGGATTCCTGCAGCCACATGTGCTGATAGAAGGGCCAGGGGAAGGGCTGGGGAAGACTCCTCATAGAGTATTCCAAATTACAAGCTAAGTTGCAATTGCCTGCTACCTGTAGCTAATGTAATGAATCAACACGCTGCAGATAACAAACACAATTACCACACAATTTACCAGTGTGTCCCTTTGGGAGGCAGGACTGTAACACAGCCCCACCACCTCATGTATTCCAGAGCTGAGCTCACCTTGAAGGGCTTACTCTGACACAGCTATGATTTTCTATAGCATCTTTACAAGGTTCAAACTAGGAGAGTGAGTGGACTCATTTTAAAGAGGAATTGTGGGCTTTTTGATTTTTGCTGGTTTTTGCTTTTTCATTCACCACCTTTTGTGACCCAAAGCAAAGGATGGAGAATGTGAGGAATGTGAGACTAAGTCCAACCCTCCAAAACTCCACTATTCCTTCTAGTGGGAGTAGAGAGATTTTAAGGTCCATCCCAGCCAGGTTGGCTCTGGCAGGATAAGATAAATAGAACTAATGACAGCTCCAGAGATGCTGCCCAGACTAAAGAAACAGGATCAGCACCTTTCCCACCAGGTTTGATTAGGCAGCTCTCAAATGAAGCAAGCATGGGGCTTTGGCTCAGCTTTGCCTACAGAAACCACCAAACGAGCATCACAACCTCCCTCTCCTTTGTATGATACCCTCTACGGGGAAAGCCGCACAGGGGACCTAGCCAAAAAGAAAGTGTGCTTTCTGCCATTCTCTCCTGCACATCTCCTCTTTCCATCCAAATCCCCAGTGAACCATGCTATTTAAATCCCTGTTTTACTGCAGTTGGCTCGTCATGTTCCTCTGCTCATTAGGCTGGCAGCAGAGGCTCAGCAGCGTTTGCACTTCAGCATCAGAATTTCTGCTGTGAAGTATGACTGTCATCTACTTGCCTGGACACAACATTCCTAAAAATAGCTTAATCCTTGTTTTCTGACTCGCTAACAAAGCAGGCATTCTCCCCTCCCCAAACCTTGTCACTAAATTCCCTCCTCAGATCCTACTTCCTCACTCTCCTCCTCTCTACATAAATTATTACTGCTAAAACTTGCCAAGCCACCAGCCCACCTCAAACTCTCCTGACTTCCTTTGGTTCCTGAAGGTGGGAGAATGGGCATTCACATGCACATGGGGTCTCCTGTGATGAACAGCAGAGCCACAGCCTCTCAGCAACAGCGCATGGTCACAGCTGGCTGGGGTGACACATAAGCTAGGTGTGATGAACGCCCAGCAGTATTCCCTACTTCTGACCAAGCGTGCTTGAAATAGAATATCCCACTTCTAGCAGAGCTACATAGCTTAGCCTCTCTGGAGGAGACTCCCCCTGCAACGTGAAGGGAGAGAAAGCAATTTGCAGCTCCTCCTATTGAGGGATTTCAGCATAAGATGTAGGAAACTTGGAGCTTACTGTATGCCTGTACTCACAGTGCAGAGAAGTCATGCCAAGCAACACAGAACTGCAGCAGTATGGATGCCACCTTCCTGCCCTCCTTACACAGCATCCTCCGCCTAGGCTCCACTGCATCCTACACCCACAGTGCCTCAAACACCTCTACTACACAGACAAAGGTAAAGGCAGACAGACAAGCAGCAGTGCTGCCCTTCAGCACGAGGGACAGGTTTTTTTGGCATGCATGGGGGTGACTCCAGCTGCTCTGTCCTACTCTTGCGCCCTCTGTCTCTTGGACTCTCCAAGCGAACCACAAAGATGTGTTCCTCAGAATGCTGTAAGAGGGAACTGGGACCTCATTATCTTGTGCGATCAGTGATGAAATATGGTATCTCTCTACATCCCAGGGCTCCCCGAGCATAGTACATACCAAAGCCTTGCTAACTGTTTATTATTAAGATCTAAAAATCAGTTGTGTGTCTTTGTAACTCCTGTTCTTGATTGATGAGAAGAAGGCCCTGAGGGAAGGGAAAGCATTTTCCAGGAAAGCAGCTTTCAACATCAGAAGGGAGGAAACCAAACAGAGCTCCTCATGCTTCTGCTTTACATGGCAGGTGCAGAGCTCACCCAGTGCAAGTGTGGTGGAAGAAGCTGGTCGTCCAGCTGTCCCCAGAAGCATGGGGGAACAGTGGGGAGCACTGAGAGGAAATGTTCTTGTAGCTATCCTAGCCCACAGATCTCCCTCCAAGTAAGCTGCAGGAAATAAAAAAAACACGTGGAGGCAAGCTCCATATCAAAATTTGTGCCACTCACTTGTAGTCTGAACTCACTTCAGAGCGAGGCGAAGTTCTCAGCAGCATCTGGACACAGAGGGCTGGCAGGTGAGAACATCCAGGTCCCAAGGATTTGATTTTTAGTTGTCTGTACTCTGTCAGAGGAAGGGATGCTCCTATCCTATCAGATGCATAACACATGAGACAAAAGCAGACAGGCTGTTTCCTGAATGCTTCGGGCACTGTTTTATATAGCCTGTCATCCTGTAACTATAGAATTATACCTTCTGAATCTGGGCAAAGCAGCTACTGAACAATCTCCTTCCAATTCCGTAATGGTTTAATGCTCAATGCAAGCATAGGTGGCTTGCATAAATGAACTGAAATTCTTGCCTGTGTGAATCCTTGAAGAAAACTTCAACTTTTAGTGGCTCCAAACTCAGCTTCAGTTTACACGTGTCTTCTCTTCTGTTCTCTCTACAACAATATATTTTCTCAAAATCAGAAAGGTCAGGCCAGGAGGTACAGTCACTGCACAAACTGGAACAGCTGACCATGTCACCAAGTTCACACTCTGCTGCAGGCACCCCCTGTGGATCCAGTGCTTTCACAGCTCCACCAAGGCACATCTGCACATCTTGCAGAGCAGGCACAGAGCGATGCAGACATGCCATCAAAGCGCTGCAGTGGGTGAAAGGATCTGAATGTATAATGTATTGCACTGTGCTTTGATGGATTCGCTTGCTCAAATTAATGCAGTAATTTCTCTAGCTCAGCTTCAGAACCTGGATTCAGAGCCTATCAGTCTGCACTGTCCAGTGTCACCATGCAGGTGCCCTCAAGTTGTAATTAAGATAATAACCACAAAGAAGTGCACTACTACGCTGCAGAGCCTCCCAGGAGTTGGGTCCTTGCCTGGGTGAAAATACTCTTCAGTTCTATAGCAGTTGATGAGAACAGGCCTGCCTGGAAATGTGAATGATGGCAAATGTATGTGTCTACCTGTGATTGTTTCCTTACTGAGAGACAAATCGGGAAAACAGGGCTGTGACCAACCCAGAAGAGGGGCCAGGTCAGAGGAGACCATGAGAACTAGAAGGATTCTTTCCCAGTCCTCACCCTACAAGTGAAAGGAGTCAAATCTGAATATTTTCCTTTGGTTCCCGGCTGCACCTCTTTAGAAGGCAGATCTAATGAAAACACAGGAGAGTCTGTTCTTTGTGGCCACGAGGTTAATAAGAGTGGAACACAGGAGCAGCAGGAGCTGCAGGAAGAATCATTCCTTTTAAAGCTGGAGGTAGGAAGCCTATAGGTGGTAAGTGTGACATTTCCGCACGGAGGAGTCCAGCTTAATTACCTACACTTCAAAGGTAGAAAGTTACACATTAAGGCAGGCAAAAAGAAAGTGGTAGGAGAGAACAGACTTTGGCCGCTCATGAAGATTTAACATCATTAACACTCCGGTGGCCAAGAATGTTACTGTATTTTCTCTGGCCAAATACCAATATGGCTAATTGCATTTGTGTTACCTGCAGTTCAATGAGAAATTATCTCTTTCTCATTGCCTGCACCGTTGTATAGCACAGGAGCTCACAGCAATACCTATGTGCATTCAGCTTGGCTCAGCAAGGCACAGAGGCACCAAGGGACTGGAGCTGCTGTTATTCAGATGGCAGTCAGTCCTGGCATGCTGACAGGGATGGCATCCACAGGTGCTAAGCGTCTGAAAGTTATTTGGCAGAGCCTGCGTGGATGGTAGTGTTGGTAGTCATAATATCTGGCCAAGCGACTATCTGAGTCACCTCTTCACCTACTCAGTATTTGTGTATGCTACAGACAGACATATGCTTTCCAGCAAAGCAGGGAACAGACACTGCTGCACACTCATTTCTTGGTCTTTCCCAGGATTCGCTGGTGTATTCTCTGTTGAGATGAACACGGGCCAAACTTCTTTTCCAATATAGCACTAAAAAGGCTATATTTCGACAGCTGTTGTTATTGCCTTAGTCTCTTCTCTGTTGCTCACACCTGATAAAATGAGGAAATAGTGCCCACCTCTGAATCACCAGGCTCTTAAAGTTAGATATACTGAAAGGACCGAGATCATGGTTCCCAGCTACATGTTCATGAGGCTATAAAGTCAGTGTAAAAGCCTCCTATCACCCTGTTTTCTTCTCAGAACACTATTTGCATCTCTTCGGTTGCACCAATACAAGTGATTGTGAGGTCACAAAATGTAAGAGACACAAGTAGTTTAAAAAATCCACACTAAAAACCTGCTGGAATACAGCATTATTTTCTCAGGCTGACTAATAGGAGCAGGAGCTCTGTCCATCTCCCTTCCCCCAGCACTGCAGTTCACACAGTGTACCATAAGGAGAGCTGCTTCTCCTGCATCTGCTCTCAACCACGTAAGAGTGGGAACTCTCTGTCCAAGCTGGCCTTAGTGGGTGAAGTAGAGAAGATCTGTCTACTACAGACAGCAAGAAAGAAAGCAATGGGAGAGGACCAAAATCCACATGTGGATGTCCAAGAGAGCAAAACATTATGTGGAGACACCTATCACTTTCTTTCCAGAGCACCATCTGCTTGAACTCCCTCTGAGATGGGTCAACAGGTCTGCTCCTCCTGTGCTCCTGCTGCCGGACACAAGGAGCCACCTGCAAGCTGTCAAGACTAAAATCTGACTAAATCTGTTTTCTTTGCCCTGCAATGCTGCAGTTTCTGCTTGTGTATGCTTCAGTGATCCTCCATCACCATCTCTCCCAGCTGCTCTGCATGGGGAAGGGAAACCACTCATGCACGGCTCCTATGCCATTGCCACTATATTTACTCTTTGGTAATGCTAATGTGACTATGTGATCTCTTGGACAGAGTAGCACCACTGCAGATGCTAAGGAGCAGGGTCCTAGAGTAGAGATGACTCATGACTCACTGCATGTGTTTGGGAGTACTCAGAAGAGACACTTCTTAGAGCTGAAGCAAGAAGCAACATTGGTAGTACTAACAGTGGGAAAGACTCTAGCATCTTCACCTTTAAATACTTCCCATTGATCTTAGCAACGAAAGCCATTCCAGCCTCTTCCTCTTTGTCTTCAGGCAAGAGAATTCAGGCAAAATATAAAGGTGAAATTTTCAGAAGTCAACATCTCTGAGGCAACTGAAGATGGAAACCTCTGATTTTTGAACACCCTTCATCTATTTCATCTGCATACACTGGTTGTAGGTGATGAAAGTGGCAAATCTGGAATGGTAAAAATCTGTAATAGTGGCAGGGTTTTTTGTGGAGAGGCTGGAGTCTCTTCATCGCTGAGGTTATAATCAGTTTCCACTCTCAGCTCTGACTTAAATAACTCCTCATATGCAATCCTCTAACTTCAGCTGTAATTGCCGAGTTTGGTATTAAAGCTGAAAATGTTGGGTTTTTTTCCCCCTTCCCTCCTCCTCGCTGCACTTTGAAGAATTTGGACCAGTAATTCAAAGAGTTAGGCAAAGCCAGACTGAACCCTTGCCAGACTGAATGTTTCCTTAGCTTCTCTCACTCAAAAAAACAAAGCAAAACAACCCCCCAACAAAACAAACAGGGTTGTTTTCATCTCCCTAAATGACTCAAAATTCAGCTCTCTTTGAAAGCATATGCATGGGCAGCAGTTGCAGAAAACAAGGTGCAAGTGAGCAAGTCATAAACAACCGACTCATTCAGCTGCATAAATACCAGTTGGTATTGTGGTAACCAGTGCTAGCTGCAAAGTCTCCCAAAAGATGTAACCACATGATCAACAAGTTTTTCTGGTTTTAGACAAACCTGAAGTCTCCTAAAAGCCAGAACACTTTTTTCCACTGAAGGAAAATCATTGAAACGCTTTCCATTTGCTCTGGGAATAGCAAATTGCTGCATACAGAAGAAACAAAATTCTTCCTAGGCTGTACTAAAGCAGATTAGGCTTTCATTACTTCGGCTCTGATTTTTATTTCTAGAGGTTAAGGTTTTGTCACCAATTATATATGGAACTTGATATTTTTGCTATTTGCATAAACCTCATGTTTGCGCTGGATTCAGTATAAAATACAACCCAGCCATTCAGTTTGTTCCCTACAGAAGTACTCACCCCAAAAGAAAGTAGAATCCACATTTGCACATTGTAAATCTTCCTTTTTTTTTTTCATATTGATTGCTGTTTTCAAAACTCTGCATGTGGCCAAGTAACAAATCTTTTTCAAAAGTCATTAGAAAGACAGAAATCACGAGCATTTGCTGTAGCAGAGACCACAGTGTGGCAAAGAGCTGCCTATGACCTGTCTGCCCCTGCCAGGCACCCTGTAAGCCTTGCAGACACTTTGCATTTGGGCAGTTTGTTCCCAGTACACAGGGAAGATTCCTGTAAGCAGTAGAGAACTACTCCAGTTGCCCAAACTGCAAGCACGTGAGGCAAGGCAAGGGAGCAGAGCAGTAAACAGGTAGAAATCAGAAGGTTCCCCAGAGTGGGAAGATGATGGCAGTAAACAGTATCCTTAAGCTGCTCATAAATTAACTTGTACAGGGTACCAGCAGAAATATGGGCCCCACATAAATAAATTAAATCATGTGCAGTCTTAATTAATTTGAATTTAACGATTACTCTGACTCCCATCTGTAAATAGTAATGCACATGTGAGTCACAGGTAGTTCTGATACCAGTAAGAATTCACAAACTTTGTACAGCTTATCTATATGGGTAACACAGCCTCAGGCTGCTGCATTTATCCTTCCCTTCTAGATATCTAATAGCCAATAAATAAATAAGCAAAAAGGATCCCAAATATATCTTGCTGTATGAAGTCTGGCAAAATAAAAGCTAACTTCTAAAGGCCCTGCTGCATGTTCCAAACCCCCATTAATTCTGCCTGCCTAGATGGCAATGAGTGTCCGTTTCTGAGAGATGTGCTCTGAACAACCACAACCAGGCATTCAAGAATTCATTGTCTACAGGAAAACAAATCCATGGAAGGCATGATGTCTTGGCACCCTTCCCCTCCTCTGGACAATTTAATCTGGCATGTAAGTACTATACTGGTCTGGTTTGATGAAATGGACACCCTGACCCTTTCTTTACACTCCCAGATTGATTGATTGTTTGTACCTGAACAATTACGCCTTAGCAAACAGACAAAAAAAGAGAAACAAACCTTTGGCCACAATATTTATTTTCTGCTAGCAACATTTCACAGCTGTTACTCCCCTGTTTACTCAGAGGAACTTGCATCTTGCTTTGTAAAATGCTTTACATTGCCACCCTCATTTCCATACTCTGCTGTAGGTAAAAACCTATTTCCTTTGAGTTTCTTAATTGAAATACATCTAATTCCACAGGCGTTTTCCCAGATTTGTTTACAGCAGAACTAGCCATTTAAAAAACAACAATGATTTTTAAAGGAACACATCCCCTTATTCATATTCTATGATTCTATGATATTGCAAACAACTCCTCAGATTATTGTCGGGAGGAGGAGTCTCATCTTTTATCCTCTCCCTGTTAGCTTTTTGCACTCCTCTCAGCTTGGACAATGGAAATCAATGCAGCTGCCTTCCTCTTCTCCAGTGAATTTGAGTATCAGGTCACAGGGCAGCAGTTTTTTGGTTTAAGA
This sequence comes from Upupa epops, assembly GCA_013397515.1. NCBI lineage: Eukaryota > Metazoa > Chordata > Aves > Bucerotiformes > Upupidae > Upupa > Upupa epops. Next base: position 76,436 of record VZRI01013656.1, on the reverse strand, counting down.
CAATCATTTGCACTGGAACTTACACAAAATTGAACTACTTAAAGGGGATGTTTTGCTCTTGGCTTATGTTGGAAAAAATCTCCAGCCACCATGCTTTCTTCTCTTCCCCCCCTTCCTTTTTAAATAAAGTAAAAATCTATCAGCCAAATAGGAATTGACAGCATTCCTTTAAAAAGCAAAATAAAGCTCACCCCAGCTGGGAACTCACCAGGCTGCTATATTTGCGTCTCACGTGCAGGGTCCATGTGCAATACAGCTTCCCTTGATCTGAACGGGCTTGCTGGACTGCCTGTTCCCCAGTCCCCGTGGCACTCTTAAGCATTTTCTCTGCCTCCTGCTCCATGTCACCCCTGCGCCCCGCTGGAGTACAGCTGGTCCAAATCCCCAGGAGCAGCTCAGACTCCAGCACTTGCTCCAGCCCCTAACTCTGACAAAGTTCAAGTTCAGACTTTCTCCACAACTGTGAATGAAGGCTGCAAATTGACAATCAAACCTTCCAGAAATACAGCCTAGAGAAAACTCTCAGGCTCTACTGAGGTTTCCCCAATCAATTGCTCTTTACTTGGGCTGGCACGAGAATGCCATAAGAATACCAAGAAGCATTTTCAATTGTATTTTGACTCTGTTTTGTCTTCACTTGGGAACATTTTTGGGATGAGCCTGCTAGATAGCCAAGGATTCTAGCTGATAAACGGGAAGCAAAGTGCTTTTTTCTTTAGAGCAGCTAAATTTCCTCCCCTTACCTGCTTTCACAACAGAATCTCTGCTATTAAAACCTGGTTTTGCCACTCTCTGTGAGCAGTCGTCTTCTGGTTCTTCATTCTCCCTGAGGGCTCTGGCTGGCCAATAAGGATTACTGTCATCATGTTGACTTAAATTGTCCTGTCTCTGTCCTAATGCAAGGAAACTCGAGATGTTTCTAAGATGCTCCTACAGCTCAGTACTTTGCAGGCTGAAATTTTATGATTACTAGTCACAAATTTCAATGTGCTTTAACACAACAGACCACAAACTGCATTGTTCAGGATGTGCTTCTTGAGAAATCTGAACGTCTGGAACAGCCATAAACTATCACCTGGACCTTTTCGGATGGGCAGCATAGCTTGGGATTAAAGTCTGACACCTTTGTTCTTCTACTGAAAGGTATTTATTTCTCTTCCTTCCCTGAAGAAAAGTGTGTGGTTGTCCATCTACCCTCCTGTTACCACAGATCTCAAGTTGTTTCCATCTGAAGGAGACATATCAAAACTTAATGAGCTATCCTTATAACACCAGTGCACATTTCTAACAGCTTCTGTAGGCTGGCCATAAGTCATGACTTCTTCTTCAAACAGCATAGAGCATTTATTTACATTTGTGATTTTACTACAGAAAACTTGTTTTAGTAAAATCCAAAACAACCAATTACCTACAAAAAAGGATGTGTTTCTGAAACAGAGAATGAAACAATGGGTCTGCTCCGTTTGCTTGTATCAATACAGAGCTTTTCTGACAGACAATTCCTGTCAGCATCAGAGAAGCAAGCCATCACTATTAAATTATTCCTGCTAAAAGCATTGTCCTAAACAAAGGATGATGCACTTGAACAGGAAAAGAGAGAACTGGTGGTAGAGTTGGTTTTCCCTCTTGTGGCTCAGTCCAGCCTCTCCAGAAGAGGGTTTTCCTTTGCTTCTTGCAGTACTATTTATACACAGGTCATCTACGGCAGTTGTTGGTGGTGAATTTCTGCTAATAAAGTCTTTTTTGACAATTGCTTTGTCATTTCAGTATTTGCAAACTGCTAAACAAATTAAGAACAAAACCAGAAAAGAAAGATTTAGGTCTTCAGCAGTCATTTGCCATCATCCTATTTTAAGCCTGTTTCTGACGGCATGCCCTCTGACATTTTTTTATAATGTCAGTGACTTTTAAAATTAGAGTTCAATCAACTAATTTTCAGTGCTCTTGTGCATTAGATTTCAACAAGAGGAGCCAACTAGAGTAGTTCTATCTTTTTTGATTGTTTCCTTTTCTTTGTGTGTGTGTTCTTGTGCTGTAAGTTGAAGAGTGAGTGAAAGGACATTTGGAGATCTGAAAAACACCACTTGTAGGGATGCCAGGAACCCAGTGAATCCTGTTCATTACATACTACGTAAAAGCCTCTTAGTCAAGGCTTCACATGGTCTGTGTTTTGGGAAGGGTTTTATTTCCTTCTTTATCTCTCTCATAAGGCAAACATCTGTTCAAAATCAGGTAAGCTCCAGTCGAAACTTTAACTACAGAAGAGCCACGTTCAATTCAGTATAACTTTAGTTAGAAGAATTCCTTCACCAGAGCTCTTGTACAAATTATTCACCATATGCAGAAAACTACAAACTACAAATTATTTTAAAGAGGTAAACACACATTAAAATTTACTTCGTTATTCAAGTAACTTTAAGATTGGAATGTAAAAAGTGTTTCCCTATAAGCCGGCACAGAAATAAAGAGCAGCACATGTTCCATTTTGTGCATTTGCTGTTTACTGCCTTTTGCACAGTTCTAGCAATGGAATCAGATATTAAAGATTAAATCAAAAGTAAAATGTAAAGGTGAAGCCACTTGAGAAGCCACTTCTGTTAGAAATCTTAATGTGGACACAGGTCAGCTGTAGGAGTGACTGATTAGACAAAAGAAGTAACACAGACAAGTTACTCGTGCTGATACGTAAATGAAAGCTGAGCTGCAAGAAGTGGGCTGTGCAGCTTCAATGAGCATTAAGTGAGAAAAAAGAGAACAAGCACAAAGCATCCATGAAGAAAGCAGCATTACAGCAGCAAAAGCTCTGGAGCACAAATTGCTGCAGTCCCAAAGACAGAATCCTTTTGGTGCTGCAAGTTTTTTTAATACCTGGTATTGAGTTAAACTGTAATTATGAAAGCAGAAAGCAATTGTGGTGAGAGTGAGCAAGCAACAATGACAGAGTTCAAAACCCATTAAAAACAAGTAAAATGACATAAAACTAATGCAAACTGCAGCACACACAGAGACCAGGCAGGTAGGCTCTCATGGGAAGTGAGTCTAAAGGAAAAAGGAGGCAAGGAAAGCTGGCAGTTTCTCAAAGAATCAATACTGACAGACCTAGAGGAAAGCATCTGATTTCAGTACATGGGAAGGCAGGATGGAAGCAAGCAAAAAGCCAACCTGACTGAATCAGGAGTGCTTTCCCAACCTAGTATGATGGGAGCACAGATCACAGGCCAGGCTAGCACAGCAGCAGTAAAAGGATGCAGGGATGCTGTTGAAGAGTAATGAGAAAGTATCCCCTTCACTGATCAGCAGTGAGAAGAACAGAAAGAAAGGTGTTAATGGAAAGAGATAGATGACAGCCTAAAGCTGAATAACTTTTGGATGCCAGTCCATTATGAAGGCCAAGTGCAAGCATTTAATATCGTGCAATGAATGTTAGAAAGTGTTAGAAATGTTAGACTGGCAGCAAGTTCAGGCTATGAAAGCCTAGAACAAACCTGAGGATTATGTTTTCAGGTTAGCTGGTTGTGATCAACTTCTTTCTTCGAATACTTAGAGGATAGGGTGAAACAATCTTATTTCATGGAGAACATGAATCATAGAGAACAGAAAATATTGTAGAGGTACAGAAAAGGGAAACACAGTGCCTAGCTTTAAAAAATTATGCTGGGGAATTACAGACCTCTCAGTTTAACATCCATCCCAAGAAAAAATATTGAAACAAATAATCAAACTGTATGGAAGAAGCTAAAAGGATAAGTACGGAGAGATGACTAACAGACCCTGTTGAGTTGTCAGAAAGAAATTGTGTCAAGCCAATTTAATTTCTTTGTGTGACAGGTAATGGGCCTTGGGCAAAGGTGACAAGCAATAGATGCCATATATCTTGACTCTTAGTAGGATTTGTGACACCAGTGCCTGTGATAGTCTCTTCAGCAATCTCAAAAAACATGGATTAGTCACTACTCAAGGGTGGGTGTAAAAGCAGTGGCATAGCCTTACTCAAAGGGCAGCTTTCAGTGGTTTCTGTCTAAAAGGGAAGCTGCGCTGAGTAAGATTCCCCAGGGGTTTCTCCCAAGATGAATGTGCTGAACATCATCCTCAGTCTGAAGGACTGGAGATCTGGCTTATAAATTCTGTAGAAGATGATGCCTTGCAAGGAAGACTGCAAGAATGATAAAATCGAACATTAGAATACGAAAGGATTTTTAAATCACAAAGAAGCACTCTAAAAACTTAATTAATTTAATAAAGATCAATTAAAGCCTTTAACCAGAATAAACAACCACATGGACACAAGACAAGAGAACAACTAATTAGGCAGAAGATTTTCAGAAAGAAAATCATCTGAGGTGGGCACAACGTAATGATTTGCCAGCTGGCCTTACATCAGCAGCCTTGTAGCATTGTGAAAAAGTCAAATATAACGCAGACATAGGAATCTGTCCACATGGTATGATCCATTCACTCTACTAAGCACTGAATTGCTTCTGCTTGAATACCATTTAGGACGTGACACTGTAAGAAAGATGTAGACCGAAGAAGGAAAGCTGGGAAGAAAGCAAACAAGAACAGTTACTCTAGAAGGTAAACTGAGAGAAGCTGGCCTGATCAGACAGCAAAAGACTGCAGGAGAGGTGATAAAAATGGTCACATACTCCAGAGCAAGGAGTAACTGGCTTAAATTTCAGAAAGAAAGATGTGTGCAAAATGAAAGCGCTATTGGTAAGTATGGTAAAGTATGAGAAAGTCTGCCTGGGGAGGGCGTGGAGTTTCCATTACTGGATGGTTTTCAAAACAAATTGTATGGCAATAATGACCGATGGACGGGTGTGTCTGCTTCAAGGTATATAGATGAGCTTGCAATGTTCTATTTTCATGACTCTTTGAAAATGTTCAAGTAAAAACACTATGAATGCTAGCATCAACCTTTCTTTCCACTGAAAATCACATTTGAGAGACACAATTTAAAATAAAAAAAAGAAAAGGAAGAGATGCTGTAGGTGTATTTCCTGAAATGCATTTACTGCCACTGCTCTGCAGGATTATATCACCAGAACTCCTCCATCTGAGCTTCAGTGGCAGGCAGTGTCATAGCAAGGGTTGCATTGGCATCAATTCAAATATACTATTTATCAGAGAAAACAAAAACTTTTATTGTGACTTAAAGTCTGTTAGCACTTGCTCTTATAAAGCCCCAAGCATCTGGGCGACATATTCCTAGAAAGAAGGCATAAGCTGATTTAGGTAAAACAAGCGAGACTGTGTGGGATTTAACTTGAATGTGAGATCTCAGATTTCCATTGTGCAGACTGTCTTCAAGTGTGCTCGTGGGTTCAGAGTCATGCTGAGATCTTAAGGGAATACGTTTAAGCACAGTCTTGAAGTAATTGAATTAAATGACTCCTCCACACACCCAAGTTTTCACAGGAAAAGCTAACAAATACACAAATATCAATGTAAGGGCTTCATTAAGATCACTTCCATTTGGAGTTGGATTTTCTTCAATCATCTCCAAATGCTGCTGATTTTCTATAGCAAAGCTTTTCAACATCTTGACAACCAGGATGGCAAATTGTGCTAAAGCAGTCGTAACAGGTTAGAGTGAGGGTCTGTCTGGGTTGGTGCCTGTAATTCAAGCACAGCAACCAGCTCTCGCCAAGAATTCAACAGGCAATGAAGCACCTTTGCTAAAAAGAAAAGGCTTCTTCTGTGCTCCACCCTTTGGTAGCAGATAGTCTGAGAGCCA
>VZRI01013656.1:0-70672 GCA_013397515.1 Upupa epops | reverse complement strand
CCTTTCTCCCCCCCCCCTGCGTTTTTTGGGGGGGGGGGGGGCGCAGTGTTACAGGGGAAGCAGGTGTGGCAGAGGAGTTCTCTGTCTTGCAAGACATACCAGAGAAGAAGGGAAGAAAACAGGAAGATCACTGCCTTCTATAGTCTCTGTCCACCAATCACTTTTAGGGTCAGGACACTGACCCAGACATCTGCTGGAAAAGCTATATCTACCTTCAAAATGAAATGCTCTTTTGGCATAAAAGCACCAACACTGACACTTGAAAATGTGACCACTTTCAAACTGCAACAGCAATGTACTTGGGAGGCTGAATGGTTAAGTATACCTTACAGTATTACATGCAGGTATTAAAAATGCTTTGGTGGTAGCAGGGATTGTCCCTGGGACCACAGTTCAGCCTGAAAGCTACCAGGAGAACAGCTCTGAAGTGTAAGACAAAGCCATGAATTCACTTCTTAGCGGCGAGGAACTAAAACAGAGAGAAAGGCTAAGATTCCTGAAGTGTTCAGAAGCTCTTCAGGGCATACCTGCCTTTGTGGATCTGGCTCTATATGACTTTACTGCAATTGCATCAGAAGGCAGAGCACAGCCAAACCCACTGTTACTTATGACACCATAGAGGAGACAATTTCAATTAGTTCTGACACAGAAAGTGGTCTCTCAGCTACTACATCCCTGCAAAATTCCAGAATGTAATGAAAAGGAGAAAGGTCCAGTTATGGCCTCTCATTCACAGACAGAAAAGACTACAACTTGTTAGTCATCAGAGAAGCCAAGCTGGTTCTTGGCTTTAATCCTCTGTATCAGTGCATCTCTGCTGTGCTCAGAATGCTTATTTTTCTTCTTCCTTATGATGTGAGTGCTACTCTGTCTGGGCTGCTAGCTGCCTTGTATTAGCTCATCTGTATTCTAGAATCTGTGAGAGGGAAGGACAGCTGAAATCACACAGACTTTTTTTTTATTTGTCTGGGATCCCTGAAGCAGTTTTGTTCCTCGTTCTGTCAAAGATTTGCAGCATAGCCATGTACACCTTCCACAGACACCCACCACACAGAGCAGGAGTCTAGCCTAACATCTTGCCTATGAGACAGACTTGTATCATTAGCTCCCATCATAGCTTACAGAGAAAGATCACAGGTCCACTGCAGCTCACCCTAAATGAGGCATTTCGTTTGGTTGGTTTGAGCTGTGTGGAGAAAACGTGGGAGAAGGGAGTACACACATTAGAGCTTGTACCTGGAGCAGTCACTTTAAAAGTTAACGGAGCTGTGTCACACCAACAGTGTACTTGCTGTACTCAGCGAATACGCATTCTGTCACAGAGGAATAAGGGATTGTAAATTGGTGACCAAATAAATTGGATTTAAAGGCAGGTTCACTATGCACTTCAGTTGCAATCTGCCTTGAAGTGTGTCTCTCAAACCTACTTGTGGTGATGTTAGGTCATAGGCTGGATTCGGTGACCTCAGAGGTTTTTTCCAGACTCAATAATCCTGTGATTCCATGAGTTTTTAAGGTCTGACTTTCTGAGCTTCCTGTGAAACAGGAGAAGATGATTCTGTTGATTCACAGGAGTATTGCACACATCAGTACTGTAAATATCTCCAGGCCTGTAGATGATCAAGAGCATGGAAGAATCAGAAACCTACTGCAAGAACGTCTGCTCTTTCTTATTCGTGCTGATCAGAAGAGCTGGATGGATTATTTGCAGCAAAAATCTGGCAATGTTTCTTCCTGAAATTTTGGCACAGAATATTTCTGATTAATTTGTTCCTTATGCAACTGTATTCAAATCAAAATTTATGAGAAGTTATTTCAGCCCGTGGACTAAACATAAAAAAATTCCCCATGACTAGAGCAAATGAACAATTTCACATGCCACGTGAAATGTTGGGACGTTTTGGCAAAGAAAGGGACAAGATGATACCATCCTAACATCCTTACACAATTCTATTTGGATAAGTTAAACCACAGTGTCCAACCATAACTCTTTCAAGAATTCATATGCCCTTCAGATGCTGCCTAGCAAATCTCTTGGTATGACAAAGAAAAGTGAAATGGTACTGATAATTCTCCCTGATTGGATGAGTTCAAGCTGACAGGACTTTAATAAGCACATATGTTTTTTCATTACTTCTATCTGTGATTCCATAATCATAAACAAAATTCACCGGAGAAATGTTTCCAAAAGAAAAGTAAGCGGAGCATTGAATTAAATCTTGCCAACACACAGGGAGAGGGAAAGTGATGAGGTTCCACACCAGAGACAGAAGGCATCTAAAGTCCTGCTAGTACAGCTGAAGGTACTCGCAGCTGCATAAAGTGCTCCGTGGGGTAGGGATAGCCACAGATAACCAGCTGGGCAGCAATAGTGACCTGTCAGTTTTGTGAGGCAGCATGATAAACCCTGTAGCAGCAAAAATTACTCAGGCTATGGGTTTCATCTCACAGCGTCTATAGAAGGCGCTGAACTAAAACAGCTGATCCTGCTGGGAAGCTTGGTGCAGGAGCTGCAGCTACCCTACTGCACTGCCATTCCTGGGGAAACAAACATTAGCAAATGCTTTTTTATGGAATTCATTTACCATAGCTCTTTGTGATGACAGGCTGCTGGGGAGCAGAGTTATGACATCCAGAAACTGACAACAGGAGCAATAAAACCTGACATATATCATGAAAGCCAAGCTATGGCACTACGTGTAATTAACAGAGAGTGTAATTATTCACCTCAAGAAGGACTTTGATGGATGCCTCATAGCTAATTCTTTTTTCCTGTGTTTCATCTTCTCTTTAACAGCAGCCAGGAAGGCAAGCTTGCAACCTTCAGCTTTTTGCCCTGTTTCTTTTTCAAAGGTGATATCTTTATAGCCTGTAGCCAAGCTTGAACCAGTCTGAGGCTCAGTGCTTCATCTAACTCAGGAGATGCGTAGTTTCAGGCCTAGCTTTGGGAGCTGAGGGGGTATTATATGAGCATCGGGTGGACCTGATAGGTATGTGTATTAAAACCCTGAGTGTGCCCAGTATCCCCCAGATGTTTTCCAGTATCCATTGTATAATGACATGTATTAGAGAAATCTTCCTGTTCATAACAATGCTATGTCTCTCTTAGTGCCCATCAGACTCTGGCACAAGTTACAGCTGGAAGAGGAGTGTTTGTTTTCCCCAAATTCTATGAATTGTCAAGAAATATAAACAAATAAAGAGCATGAGGAAGACTTTGAACAGTTCCCAGCCTCAACAATCTGCAGAAAAGGCATTTAAAAAGCTGCAGGACCATCCACACTGTGGACTTGCTGATGCTTGTTGGCATGCACTGCTTTTGCATGGGAGGAAAAGCAACTGGAGAGGATTTGGCTCAAGCTCTGAAAAGCAGAGGAGAAGCAGCCACTACACAAAATGTGATCATTGAAAAACATTGCAACCATGGGTAATGTGATCTAGCTGAGGCACTGGGGACTGGATAGAAATTTAAGCTCAGTCACATGAATTTGAAGTGCTCCACAACCCTTAAATGAAAGAGAAATTCATAGCCTTAGGACAAAATGACTGAAGCCTTATCTAAACTCCACTAAACGCAACTAGAATGATTGCACAGGCTTTTGGGGGCGTTGGATCAGACCCTAGATGGATGCAAACCTCTGAAGAAGCAGCTCTATAATCTTAATGCAGGAACAGAGACATTTGAAAAGGCAGTGAAAGGCACAGTTGGGCTCTGTATGACTCAGTGATGAATGACTGTCCATGTTGCAACATTTTGAAAAGAGAAAGCTGGAAAGGGATCTGAGAAAAAATCCAGAAGAGAAATAAAACTTCCTCTGATAACCACAACCCCCCATCCACAGAACTGGTTTGGGAACACAAGTGAAGACAGACCCCAGAATTTGGTCAAATACCTTATAAATGCAAAGACAAACCCCCTAATTTTAAAAGCTGTGGCAAATACATTGAAAAACTAAAGAGTCTGGACATTTACAGAAAAGAAAGACAATAGCTTATCATTTTTGTAGGCACAGAGAGTACAAAATAAATGGCTCAGGCAGGCAAACACAGCTAAACATTAATGGCATGGCTGTATTCTTTTAAATCGGGTAACGGCAATGTGTTCCAGGGAAAATACTAGGACTGGAAAATGACATAGCCTGAGTTAGTAAAAAGTGATGGGTCTTGTAAGCACTGCAGAAGCCTTAACAGGCTATACAAATCCTCCCATCTCCAAATACCACTTTGATAAATTAGTCATTCCCATGTGAAATACCGTTCACCCTAATAAGTAGAAAATCAGAATCTGAACACAGGAAAAAACCAGGCATCTGGTGGTACAGAAGAACAATTTATAGTTTGAAAGAATTATGTGGTTGTAACTGAGAAGTCAAATATGCTATGGAATGCGTATTGATTCACATAACCAAAATGAAGCCATAAAGTCTCTATTGCATCTGATCAAAATTGCTAAAGAAAGGACAGCTAAGGTCTTAGCGGAAGGAAAACCAACAATATTCTAAATATTAGATATAACAGAGGATTTTTGTTAGAAAAAAAGAAGTAGCTCAGGCTTTAAGCTAGTGGTTTTTAATACACCATTTGGATATTATACAGTGAATTTAAGCAAAGGCCATTCGGTATAAGTTCTTCTCCCAAGGTATTACAAAGAGTAATTGCACAGATCTTTGAGGGATTACGAGATGTCAGACATTTAATGGATGATGTTTTAATTTGGGTACAGGGAAGTTAGCAGAAAGAAAGACTTTGGCAAGTACGGCTGGAAGCCATAAAGAAATGCTGATCTGGTACATAAAATACATGTGGTTTAAAGAACAGCATCATGGCCAGAGGTTGGGGAAAGATGGCTTAACTGTAGTCCCAGGTAAAACAACAGCAACAGTATAAATAAGTTCTACAGAGATTTAAGAAGATGATAGACTCTATTCCATTATTCATTCAAATTCTAACTAGGGTCAGTATGTCTGTAATTCTTAAGGAATTACTGGAAAAGTAATGATATCGGGGAGATTAATAAGAACAAGGAAATAAAGAGTTAAAAAAGAGTGGCACTAATCCATCAGCTTAAACCCATCATAGTGATGTTTTCTGAAAAGCTGTAGTATGCGCCTACCATGCCTGTTTAGACTGAGAATTCTAAGCAGAACAGACAAATTATGTCCTGGTTGACAAAGAAGTGCTAGTAATTTTATTTGCTCCTTTAGTCTTCCTTCAATGTAAATAAATATGAACGATAAGGAGAAAAGAGAGTACAAAGCACTTTGAAGTGGTTGTAAAAAATCTTTTGCCTAATTTTCGCAGATAGTAAGCATTAGCCTGAGTTGGAAAGGCAGGCAGTAAGCACCTTGCAAAATCAGTCCATTTGTCTTTGGCATCATCTGCAACTTCATAGGAAAAGCTGATGTTCTTGTAACAGGGAGAAAGAATTCAAAGGCACAAATTGCTGTTTGGTGCCCAGTGCCTAATGCACAGCTATGTTCTGAGCTGAAAGGTAAAGGTTTAAACATTTTACCTTATTTTCCTTAGGATTGCAACTAAATTAAATAGTGCATGCTAAACACTGCTAGCGCAGCAATGAAAAGTGGATAGCATTTACACACCAAACTGTGCTGCTGATATATTCAAAGCACCGACAGCAAAGATCGCATCAGCAAACCCAAAATGCAGCTATCTATGGTAAAGGATGCAGCAACCGGCTGCAAAGAAGGGCAACAAAGCTAGTGAAGGGCCTAGGTAAGCAAGCCTTATGAGCAGTGGCTGAGGTAACTGGGGCTGTTTAGACTGAAGAACAGGAGGCTGAGGGGAGACTTCATTGCCCTCTACAACTACCTGAGGGATATCATAGAGAGCTGGGTGCTGGTCTCTTCTCACAGGGAAATGGAGATAGAACAAGAAGGAACAGCCTCAATCTGCACCAGGGGAGGTTTAGGCTATACATTAGGAAAAGCTTTTTTTACTGAAAGAGTAGTCAGGCACTGGAACAGGCTGTCCAGAGAGATGGTTAAGTCATCAACCCTGAATGTGCTTAGAAATCGCTTATATGTGATGCTCAGAGATATGGTCTAGTGATGAGCTTGGTAGTGTAGAGGTACTGGCTAGACTTGATGGTCTCAAGGGTCTATTCCAACCTGAATGGTTCTATGATTCTAACTGTTTTGCAGTGCTGAAGAGATCCAAAGTAAAAGGGGAAGATATCTTAATGGTGAAGAGGAGGAATTCAGAAAGTAATATGCAACCATTTCTATGGGGAATTGGCAAAGACATTGATGTTAACATCCCTGCATTTATTCATGATCTCTAACAGCAACAAATGACCTGTATTTTATTTTTATACGCTATCCGAGGGATTATTTCTCCATCAGCATGGGAAGCTGCATTCTGCAGCCAAGCACCTGGTCATCCCTGGCTCACAGAAGTTGCCTCCATGAAGTTCCCACCAAAGCTTCACATTTTCAGGCAGCTGACTCTATCTTACACTCTTTCTGTTGAAGAGATCTGTCACAGCCCAATAGTAGCTGACACAGCTTAAGGCTATAGCAAATCTGCCTCCAAAGGCAAGTGAAGCAAGTAAGGGAAGCAGCAACCAAGGTTTAAGTTTGGCAGCAAGCCCTGTGCTAGGGACAGAGGTGTGCAGATCCTGTGGCAAGAGCCCATAGCCCCCCGCTTCCTCCTGTGACACTGGATTTAATATTTTGCTTCTCTCACCCACTCATTCCCAGCTACTGAGTCATGGGTTCCTGAGGGGTTTTCTGATCTGCATGGAAACGCCACTGCAAGAGCACCCAGGTTCAAACTCTCTGTTGTGTGGCCTCCTTCTCATCAATTTGTTTTCCTTCCTGTGCCGACCACCCCCTTCCCCCCACCTTTTTTCTTTCCCTCTCCTCATTATTGTGGCAAGGGAAGGAAAAGAAAGGAAACACTTCAGAAATGAAAGATTAGTTTGCTGTATCATAAAGATGAGCTTTGTAATCACTTTCCTTTAAGCAAAGAATTAAAAGATAATAAAAGCCCTAATTAAGGACCTCGTTAGCTTAACTAGATTTTCATATGCAAAGTGATGTTTGCCACGTGCTGCTCCCATCTGAAAATGCTGCCTGGTCCTACAGAGAAAGCACCTGTGCCATCTCTCCCAACTGCATTTTCCTTCTTTCCTTCCACATAGCTTTTTTTTCTCTTCTCCTTTCCCCTCTGTGCCACTGTTCGGCTGGCTTGGGCTGATATGAGGCTGACTTGTGCTGGATGCGTGCGAGACAGACTTGAAGTACCTGATGCACCACATTGAAGAAATGTGCATGAAACAAAAGGACATGGAAGATGAATGAGAGCAGAAAGGACCAGCAAGAGCTGAGAGCATACAGGCTGGACCCAAGAGAAAGGCAGAGGGAGCACACAGGAACTGCTCAGGCAAAGCTGGTCCGATGGCAGATGGAGACTGTCTAGGTGAAGGATGCGTTTGAGTCCCACCGAGCCTAAGCATGCTTTGGGTGGATCTGGACTGCCACTGGGCAGAGCTGGAGAGAGGACATAGTGGCTGGGACTAGCCCAGATCTTGCCTCTGTACAGAACCTAGCTCATTTTAGAGGAAGGCTTCCATTAAGGGTTTTATTTCACGCTTAACAGGAGACAAAAGCCAGATCCTTGGACACACCGTGTGAGGGGCTTTCCAGAGCTCTTGGTTGCGGAAGACCTTGGCACACTGTAGCAGGCGGACAAGTAGCTGTTTGGGGATGTGTCTGATAGAAACAATTAGGAAGCCATTATACCATGTTAATGCCAACAGGTAAGTGAACAAAACCCCTGCTTGCTGCTGGGCAGCAAAGGAGCCTGTGCTGGAAAGCTCTCAGTTATGCACAGCACAGCCAGCCGGCACTGCCCAGCGGAGGCCATGGCAGAGCCAGGAGCAGGCGTCCACCCAGCTGTAACAATCTGATAAATTCCTACAGCTGGGAACTCAGCACGAGATGGGAATCAGGATTTTCATCCTCGTTAAAACTGTAATTGGAGCCTCATTCTACTTCGCTTAGACCCTGCTGTGAACGTGAGCAGACACCACGGGGTGCTGAGCATGGAGGTCACCACCATAATGGCAAGTGGCACACCAGCCCTAAGCAGTGGAGGAAGGACACCAAGGCAGAGATTGCTGTGGCCTGCATGCATCTTGTGTAGGTGCAGAAAGGCTCTACCCCTGCTGCGAGGTCCCCAGCATCCAACTGCTTTTTTTAATTTAGACAATAAGAAAGAAAACCTTCCAGTGCTGAGTAGAAATTGCTTGAAATGGAGCTTCGGGGCTTAGCCTTCAGTTTGAGCGGTTGGGCCCTTTCAAATGAAACCTGGTGGACCTCAAACCTCTGTCTGAGCATCCAATGATACAATCAATAGACCTATCTCAACTTGCAGTCTAGGGCAAGACTTAAGAGACCTGATATAGCATTACTACATATAGATTGGAGAATGGGTCGATCTGTTTATTAGCTGAGAATTTTCCTTGTTTAATATAATTGATTCCTGCCTTTCCTCTGCAAAACATAGGAATGACTTAATACAGGCAGGCTCTCTTAGTTTGAGAACAGAGAGGAAGAGCTGTAAATGAGAACCAGACATTGCATGCAGCACTCAGACATCAAATTCCTGTCTGGGCCCATCTTCCTTAATTACATGTACTCGTGCAGAAGAAGAAATTGCTGATGTGCTTTAAATATAGTTTAAAAATAATCAGCAACAATTAAAGTCCTTCTATGACATTACAAATCAAGAGTGAAGCAGTTTATTAGTGAGGGTCAGGAAAACTACCTTCATTTGGCCTTCCACCACTTCCCACCTCATGGTCCAACAAGTGTAACTATTAGAAGGACTGCGCCGAATTTCACAATTACTCATGTCAAATGAAAATGTAATACTGTTAACATGCACGCTGGCTCCCTGCTGCTACTGATGATGATTATTGCTATTAGAGCATGACCAAACAGTCATTCAAATATAAACAGCAGATTTGTTTTGATGATGTTCGTGGCCTGTTTTATTCGCTTTCTGTGAACATTAACACAAACGGCTTTGGTTTGCAAGACTGTCCCTGAGGATAGAGACAAAGCCAGGCGTACTGTCATGCTGACTGTATCTGCTAAACTATCCACATGGGAGAGTTTTGCATGGCTCTCTGGAAAACTTGACAGTCACCTCGTCAGAGACTAAAAGCAGAGCTATGAAAGTCTGAGCACTAGTTCATAGAATCATAGAATCATTAGGGATCAGAAGGGACCTTGAAAGATCATCTAGTCCAATCCCCCTGACACAGCAGGAGTTGTGCAAGAAGAACACACAATGCCTGAACAAAAAATCATAGCAACCTGTGGATAGGCAGCTTTCACAAAGCAGGTACCTGTCAGTCAATCAGCAACGACAGCTACATCAAAACATGGTACCCAGGCCATTCACAAGAGATTCTCCTCCAAAGCCTGATAAAGGAAAAGGTGTCTTTCGACTGACTTAAATGGTTTGTGAATAACAGAGGAACACATGGGGCTAAAGTCACTAAAAGTTCTGCTCGCTGTGAAAACATCACTTTATTAGAAGGAGTAATATTATTCCTCTCACTCGTATGTGACTCTTTAGTGGAAGTTCCTATCAGTTTCCAAGATGGGAGCTCTATTCCTCTCTCTGTCTTGTCTGAGCTGCTTACTCCAAGTGGTTTTTGCCTCATGAAGATACGAGCCAGTCTTTACAGTCATTGGTGCCATTACAATGCATTCGTTCAGCTGACTGCAGACCATCTCCTTTGCAGGAGGACAGACACAGAAAGTGACAATCCTAGGATCCAAAGTATCCAACTATTTATATAGCTGCACTAAGGTCATGGCTCTTGCCAGATGCTTTGATAACAGCTCCCATTTCTCTCTTGCACAGAAGCACATACTCAGAAGAGGCACAGTGAGGAAAGGCACAGTGCCTCAGCTTGCACTGATAGCTTTGCAGGAGTTGTCACCTCCTCTGAGGAGCACGGTGCCCTGGAGGGAGCTGCTGACTGGTGCAGAGAGGTCAGGCCCTTGGTCAGTGCATGCTCTTCAAAAGCCTTTTTGGTGGGAAGTTAGTTACAGGGTAGTTAGTGTCTCTGGAATATAAAAATCAGACACACTACACAAGGGTGCTGGTTTGGACAGAAACAGGAGCTTTGAGGAGTCGTTCCCAAATTGATTTCTAGCACCACTTCAAAGGAAAAGTTACTAACTATGAGACACACCAAGAGCTAGGGATGTTAAGAGTGTCCCTGCATGATTATTGTTGTTTGTTTGTTTCTTCACACAGCAAAAAGATTAGATTTTTGGGCTAGAACATAGACAGTGGAGAAAGTTGACGCAGAAATACAGCATCATGAGCGTCATGTATCAAGTGATAAAAAAGATCTTTTGCTGACTCTTCCAGTAGAAGAAATGAAAAGTCAATGAAGCAGAGAGGTGATAAGCAAATGTAAAACAGAGCTGGGAGAACAGAGTTTGGCTGTGGAACGTGCTGCTACAGGACACGGTACGACCGTAGAGAGACATAAGAAATGCTCACAAGGACCTACCAAGCACAAAGTGAGTATTACTGGCTCAGGAGGTCCCTGTGCTGCAAATCACTGGAGACTCAGAGAGTGTAACAGAGCGATATCATTATATACTTACACCACTCTTATATTTTTCTCTTGGCATCTGCTATAGGTCACTGCTGGAGACATATGGGAAAGGCAGCTAGACAGATCCTGAGTTCTGCTTGGCATGACAGTTCTTCCGTTACTAATTGGGTGAGCTGCGTGGCTGAGATCTTCAAGCAGGAAGTTACGTCAGTCTGTGCTTAGAGAGCTATGAAATAATGTGTTTCTTTTTATTTTCTTTTTTAAAATTGTGTTTTCTATTCCAGGGAGCCCATACTCCACCTCAAAGAATGGAGCATGAGCTCCTAGAAAAGTCTGAAAAGAAAGAGTCTCACATCTACACGTCACTAGAATGGAGTTTAATGGGGGAACATCACCATCATCATCATCACATACATCTACTCCCACTCACTGACTATCAGTAAGAGAGGTGTGTGAGCAACAATCCTGTTCTGAGTAAATCTGGGAGCTGAAAGTGCTAGAACAGCATCGCAAGGTACTCTTAAGGATGATCTTGCTATATGTCAATGCAAGTCTAAGATAGTACAGGCATACACAGCAAGTGGAAACAGGAGATAGGAAGTGCACAGGTATCTATAAAAGGAAGAAGGGAGAGAGAGAAGTACGTCTGCCAGCATTTTTTACAGTGCATGTATTTATAGTGTTTATCAGAACCCATCCATCCATGCAAGAAAGTGCAGCCTGCAAGGCAGTGTTTTGCCTGTAATCAGGTGTGCATGTGTCTTCTAGGACTGTGCTAGGGCAAGTGCAGGCCTATACACCAAAAAAGCAGGGAGCAGCATGAGGATAAGAGGGCATTTCATTAGAGACATGGGTGCGGGAGGCGAACAGTTACTCTCTGGGTATAGAAGAGGAGGATCTGGGGAGTAATCATCATGGAGGATTTTCCTACCCAGGCAGAGTGAAATTCATTGCAACTGTGGTTGCTTTTTTGAGCAAATGGAGGTATTTCAGGCATGCAGAAGGGGAATGCATCTGTCCCACTCACAGAGCAAAGAGCTGAGCAGCTGAAAATACTCGTGACAAATCCCCACTTAGGCATCTCTTCCTGCTCCAGCCCTTGTTCTCCCTCCCCGCACTTCCCCATTCATTTCTCATTCTGCAGCTCTTCAGCACTAGACCCTTCTCCTGATTAGCATTTCAAGCCCATTGATAGTCTGTGCTAGCTTAGACAAACTAATCATCACTAGCACTTCAAAAACCTGTCCGGCTTTCCCTCCCAGACTCACAGGTGGCACCCTCAGCTGCTTGGGTGAAAAAGAGGGCAGCCACAACAGGCTCTGTTGTCGAGGCCATGAGGAGGCACCAGTTCACAGCCCTGGCAGGCAGGGAGATAACAGTACTCCAGATCCAGGCAGCAGATAAAGCATGAAGCCATCTAGCAGGAGGGCAGAGGTTTTACAGATATGTTCTCCTTGCCTAGTCTCAGAGCAACATGCTCTGATACACCACAGCCTTTGCTGGAAGAACTTCTCACTTGCCAGAGGAAAGCAGAGCAAATGTGCTAGATATGACTGATTTATTCCAGCCTGGCCAACCTGGAGAGCTGTTCATAGCTGGGGTGTGACTGGGATTTGCTGGGCTTGGAATGGATGCAATCTGCATACAGAAGCCTAAGTGCTTTCCCAAGTGACGCCTGTCTCTTGTGTTTATAGAGCAGGAAGAGGTGGAAAGTAAATAAATAACCCAGAAAGACTAGGAATGAGGCAAGAACAGGTGTCTTGGTGAGCTGCCCATGTCTGGCCTGAGCTGCAGCCAAGAGATACAAAGGCCATAGATAAACGCAGACTAACGGAAGGAAAAGAGCAATGGGCTGGAAGATACTCTCTGTGATACTTGGATACAAGTCTGCTACCACATTGCCAGGAAGATTTGGATGTGCTTCCTTCCTTATCATTTTCCTGGAAGTACCTAAATCAGCCCCATCAGATGTGGTCAGCTTCCACACCACCCATTTTCAAAGAACGCTACCGTGTTTTCTGCAATCAGGACGTTGCCCTGGGGATGGAGACTGGCAAAGTGCCCATGAGATCTCCACCTCACTTCAGCTAATGCCAGCCTGGCCCTGGGATGAGTTCAGGACTGCTCTACATAAAAAACCTGTCTGAGAATGACTGAAAAGAAGCAGGTTTGCCCAGCAAGACCCCCTTTTCAGCTGGGATAAAGCAAAGGGTTCAACAAGCCTCTAAAGCACACATCCTCCCAGGTCTGCCTGAGGTTTCAAAAAGTCATTTTGGTCAGGCTGGCATTAAAATAAACATCAAGAAAAACAGACTGCTGCAATTACTGTACCTTGTGCAACTCTCTGAGCCCTCATAAGTTATGTTTGTGGAGTTCACGTCCATGAGGAGGCTCTGAAATGATGCTGAGCCTGTGTGTGTCAGTCACCGTGGAAAAGAAACCACCTCTCTTGTAGCTGCTTAGCAGCACACACCAAGCCCACGCAGGGGTCACAGAGGAGAAAAAGGGATTATTTATAAGGTGACTTAAAACCTTCCTACTGAAGCCCAGAACTAATGCTGAACAGCAAAATGATACGAGAAAAGCTGTCATGTGCCTTTGGAACGGAGGGCCAAGGAATACTATTCCCCAGGCGAGGAGGAATCAGGTAGACTGGTAGGAAGATACCACATGCCTGAAAAACTGTCTAGCACCAAGGGTCATCCCAGGCTCCTTCTTCTCCCTGAGCTCCTCTTTAGCTACAACCTAATGCTCCAGGGCCCTCTTCCATGCAGCATCCCAAGCACTCTGCCCAGCCACAACACCCTTATCAATCCTGTTCCAAATAAATCCGTGCAGAAAGCAGTACAACACACTCTGCTGTGTCTCTTTACAGATGTTTCAGAGGAAACCTGTACAGGCCAGAGACTCTGCTGCTGAGCTGGTTTCAGTGCACAGTCCCCACATGCTCTGGAAGGCACATGTGGCTTTAATAAGTCTGCCTCCATGACTTGAGAACTCAGTTGTAAGGGCAGAGCAATTCCAGAGCAGGCAGTATAAAATTCTCAGTCTTTTTGCACAAGCTTACCTCATTAAGGGTGTGTGACACCACTGGTTCCCATCAGAGAAAATAAAAGGTTGTCTGCTCTTTCCCCATTCTCTGTTGCACAGGATATATGCGAGCATTCCTAAAGCTCATCTCCTTCTCTCCTACCTGCTCTCTTGAGATGCTCCCCATCTAACCCTGTAGTGAACATGCTAGGATGAGGGGACAAAGTAGGGTAGGAGAGCAATACAATCATCATGTCACTAGAGACTCCACACCCTTCCTGTTTCTAGCCTATAGGAACATCTTGCTTCCATGCTCCTGGTACTAGCCACACTTCGGAGAGCAGCAGAGCTTCACAAGTGAACCTGTGGGCAGAAAGATGCTGCCATCTTCCAAGATCTGCCACGGACAGTTGCTCCTCAGCTATATGACTCCCTTTCACAACCCTACTAGCTTCCCTGTCCCAGTGTGCTATCTTCTGACCTGAAAATGAAATACCCATGTATATGGCACAACAGGCTGGTTTTAAAGCTGAGCTCTCTGGAGTACTCAGCCACAGTTTCTGGTTTCCTTGCCCATAACCAGAAACAGGCTGGGGACAGGATGCCAGTGGCTGTGAAAGCAGCTGTACAGCCAAACACCACCAGGTTCAGCAGCGCAGAACCGGCCCGAGGCAGCAGCTTGGATCTGTTGCAGGATGCTGACAGAAGGGGGCAAAATCCATCTGCAGTCAGAGCTTGTTCCCTGCTTTTGCTTCGATTGTTTTCCCTCACCCTCACATCCCCTCGGTCCTGATCCCTTTGCCAGACTTTGGCCTGACTGGCTGCCCCTGCTGCTGTCAGAGAGGACACTTTCACACCCCTGGGATGGAGTGGGTGCCAGGACAGCCTGCAGCCTGTCCTGGGGGGGGTGCTCCCTTGATCTGCACCCCACGACATGACAGTATCACCGCCCAGGGCAGGGAGCAGCTCACAGCATCTCACTCATCCCAGTTGCCTCCATGAGACTTGCAGTGGCCCCTGGACAAGAGTGCCACTGGATAATGGGCATGCGGATAAGAGAGTGTCCTGAGGGCAATGCAGGGCTGACCCTGAGTAGTAAATCACTGTGTCCTCACTGCTGAGATAGCTGTTGGTGCTGAGAGCAGCAGCAAAGTTGATGGAGTTGCAATGAGGGTCCCTAGGAACGGGAGAGAGAAATAGGGTGACAGGTGTGATCAGCTTTCTTCAATGCAGTGCACATCTGGGGTCAGATCCTTCTTTGTTTTACACCTTCTGTGTTTTGAGGAGGATGGGTGGAAACATGACAGAGGCAGGATGGCAGGGTCCCTACTACACATGGGGCCAGGTAGTCAGAACAAAGGGCCCACCCATCTACAAGATTTGGAGTAGGGAGCAGCAGAAGTCTTTTGGGAAACAGGGAGTCCAGTATGCTTCCAAATGAAGTTACTTTAAATCCTTCTCCACACTACCTGTGCAGTCAGCCTTCAGCTTTAGAAAAGCCCTAGTGCAGTGGACACCCTCACATCTCAGGGCACTCACTAGGAGTTTCAGTTCCCTGAGAGCTGGTAATCTAGGGATGTTTGTGAAGTAACTTCTTCCAGCTAAGAATCATGGAAAAGCAGAACAGGAAAGGAATAGGAAAGTATGATGCACACCACACATCTTTTTTCTATTTTTCCTGTGAGTAAGCAACATTTTCTCTCTCCTCTCTTCCTCAGCTGGCTTGGTGACTCCTATTTCTGTACACATTAAGTCCCTTCTCCTTACATCGTCTGACATGCCTGCAGCCAATGCCTGTGAATTTCCAGCAATTCATGTGAGAGCTGGCAGCTGCCCTTAAAGCCCCACAGCTAGCAGAGTTGCCAGTTCACTGTGAAAGAGCTTACGCTTCTGTCATCCCTGGTTCTAGACCTTGTATTTGAGGAGGGCAGGGGAAAGAAGAAATGGAAAATGGGATCTTCCTTGAGTCCCAGTCTGGCTTCACTATTTCTACACCTGAGTTACAGACAAATGAGAAAAATTATTATCCTCATCTCCAGTTCCTGAGTTGCAGCATGGTCACCATATGACAGGGAAGGTGGTGCTACCAGTGCCAGTAGTGGGATTGTTTTCCATCACCTGCCAGCAAGGTGCAGCCACCTCTAAGGAGCCCTGGCATACCTCTGCCTAGGAGAGAAGGTGAGGAAGTGCTCAGTATGTAAACAGAGATGGCAAAGGTAGGCAGGGTGAATCCACTTAGCACCAGTCACCACCTCTAGTGTAGCAGACCTGCTCTGGTACCTTGAGTGTCTGCTGGTAGTCTCAGCTTCAAGATTTCCAGCTTGCAATACCCTCCTGACATCAGCCCCCAGAGGTCAACCAGACACTATATGAGTAGACTAAATGAGTAAACCTGGGTGTGATCTCTCCTTCTTCTTCAAGAAGCTCTGAGTCTCTGATCAGAGTGACAGACTGTGTATTTCTTGGAAACTCCCCCCTCTTGAAACTCTCAGGATTAAGCAAGAGAGATGCTAACAGAGATGCTGCTAGGTGGAACCACTAACACAGCAAGCCAAGCTGGGAAGGCAGGCCCTAGATGTCCCCAGCCCTGAAGCCTCCTGCTTCATGAGGCTAGGCTGTGGTTGGCAGTCTGTACCTTAGCAAACCTGTACAGCAGAGATGGAGATGGGTTAGGAGAGGGAGTCAGAAAGCAAGAGCAATGTCTTTTGCTGAGAATGAAGGTCTTCAACACACAGAGCCCAAAGACAACCCCTGAGCACACAGGCTGTATGAAGATGTGTGTATAAGAAGAGCTGTGTGCTCAAGCTTAACAAAGAGCTGACTTGAGGAGTTTTTGTTTCTTTCACGTGAGATGGGCTAGAGCAGGGAGATTTTGCACGTTTGGTTAACAGAGTCTGCAGCCCATCCCTAAAGTCTGAGTATTTCCTCTATTTAAAAAGGTTCCTTGAGCAGGCAGCAGGTCCCATGTAAAACATCCTGTTCACAGAAATTACAGCAGCCAGAGAAGGAGAAGTGTTTTCCACTTTAAAACTGCAAAATGCTACAGGGAAGGAGTTGTATTCCCCCCAGCCAAACCTAAAGAGGGAAGAAAAGGTGGAAAGGATTGAAAATCCTGGTGTTTAATTTGCCCCACATGCTAGTACTACAGGGCAGGCAGTATTGACACAGCACAGCTGTAGCTCTGAGGCATGTCCACACTCAATATCAGCTTGCTTTACAAGCATCCTTGTGGCCAAAATGTTTAAGAATAATTTCCTGAAGACACTGCTTGTAAATAGATGTGCACAACTGTGTTTATCACAGATCTGTGCTTCCTGCTGGGCCCTACAGAAGGGACTAAGTTACGGGTCACTCTTTAGTCTTATTGTCAAGTATGCAGATCTAAGAAAAGATCTATGGATTAAAGTGATGCTCCTTCTTTACTTTCCACTCTCATTTCCAAGAACAACCTCAATTTTTAATTCAACTTTGGTTAGCTGTCCTGCTGAGAAACTGCACAGATCTCTTGGAGATCTGTGGCAAGCAGAAGAGACAGCAAAAAAATTTGCCACCTATGAATGAGCAGAACTGACCTGGAATCACATAGGAATTAGAACAATAGAGGAGAAGGAGGCTATTTTTATCAGGGAACTTTTTTTGAGACAAGAACCACATTTTAAGCTGTTAGCCCCCACTTCTCTCTTAAGTTATTTGAGGAGCTGCCAATCGATGGCAGGGCCTGACTTCCAGAAATAAGTAAGAACAATTACAAGAAATTAAGTTGGGAAACTATGCTGTGGTACATGGAAAATAAGGAGGTGACTGGTAACAGACAACATGGCTTCACAACCCTGGTCACCTCTATAATATGGTACAGAACAGGCAAATAAGGGTAGAACAACTGATGTCATCTACCTGGACTTGTGCAAGGCATTCAACACTGTCCTGCACATCCTTGTCTCTAAAATAGAAAGACATGGATTTCACAGATGGATTGCTTGGTGCATAGGGAACTGGCTGGACAGTTGCACTCAAAAGAGTTGCAATCAACTTGAGCTTGATGTCCAAGTGGAGATCGGTTACGAGTGGTGTTCCTCAAGGGTCTGTTTTGGTACTATTTAATGTCTTTGTCAGTGACATTAACATCTAGATCATGCCACTCTGCACTTCATCCAGNACCTGACGTTCAGTTCTGGAGTCCCCAATACAAGAAGGACATTGAACTGTTGTATTAAGTTCAGAGGGCTACAAACATGATCAGAGGGCTGGAGCAACTCTCCTGTCAAGACAGGCTGAGGAAATTGGGGCTGTTTAGCCCTGAGAAGAGATGGTTCTGGGAGGACCTTATAGCAACCTTCCAGTACCTGAAGGAGACCTACAGTAAGTTGGAGAGGGACTTTTTGCAAGGGACTATAGTGATATAGGACAAGAGCAAATGGTTCCAGGCTACAAGAGGGTAGATTTAAATTGGATTTTAGGAAGAAACTCCTCACTATGAGGGTGGTGAGACACTGGAACAGGTTTCCCAAGGAGGTTGTTGATGCTCCCTCCCTGGAAGTGTTCAAAGCCAGATTGGATGGGGCCCTGGGCAACCTGGATTGGTGAGAGATATCCCTGCCTAGGGCAGTGGGGTTGGAACTAGATGATCTCTGAAGTCCCTTCCAGTTTAAGTCATACTATAAGAGAATCAAATACAGGGTTATCCAGGGATTTTGCAGCTGTCGCCATGCAGCATACCATGACCTCCCCAAACAGTAATCACAGTAATGATGAGGCTGGAAAGAACCTTAAAGATCATCTAGTCCAACCTAAAACCAACCAAGTAAACCTAACATCTAGATCATGCCACTCTGCACTTCATCCAGACTAACCGTGAAGCACAGGTGTGGACAGGGCTTCCTTGCCATCCAAATGGAAGGAGATGCTTCACCAGCCATCAGCTGTAGAACAGCCCTACACAGGTTTGGAATATCAGAGCAGCATCCAGGGAAAAGAAAGGGAAACAGGAAGGATATCTATTGATGGAAAGACTGGTTAGGTTAGGATGGCTGTCTAAAACATTTCAAACACATTAAAGAAATGAGAAATTAAGAAGGATGTCAAATCGTAAGGCTAATTAGAGTAGCGGTGTAGTTATAGGTATGATAGCCTAAGGATACAATTAGATGTGTCTAGAGAGGAAGGCTGATCTTGTTAAAGCTTAAAGGTAGGGGACAGGACAAGACTGTGTTGCAGTCTGATGCTGGCTCCCAGATAACTGTGATGCGTTGTAGTAACTCCTTGTGACTCCAGTGGGAATCTTCCAGTCTCTCAACACCTTGGCTTCAATGTTTCCAAATATTTCTGAACTAAAGTAAGGGATTTCTAAGACCAAGCTGAGGCATTTTTATGGCATCCAACCACCAGTATCCTCTTCAGTACACCTTGGAACTGCCATTCTTAGGAACTGCAAATCTTAGGGCAAAAGCTACTAGAAGAAAGCAAAGCTTGTTGCCAAGAAGATCCAGAAGCTAAGAAGCAGTCAAGGGAGATGACCTAAATTATCAAGAGGCATCCGAATCGTTTGTTTTCTAATCACATCTCAGTTTTGTGGAAGAGATGCTAAAAGAGATAAGTCCTTCTCTTTGATATTACAGATTGATATTTCTGAGCGAACTGACTCTGGTGACCCCTCAGTCCAGCCCTCCACAAAACAAGCACGAGTCATAGCGCATAGGCATCCTTTGAAATGTGGCTCTGAGGTCCTAGCATTTGTCAGTCCCTCTTACCCAATGTTATTGCGCTCTTCACTCTGCATTCATGGGAAAGAGTTGTGACAGCAGGAATAAGAAGAGATAAATAGGAGATTGAGGCTGACACAAGGCTATGTCTCTGGAAAAATTAGCAGGCAGGCACAGGCTGCATGCAGCATTCACCTGAGGTGCAGTGCCAGCCCAAGACCAGCAGCAGCAAACCCCATCCAGCAAATCTCAGCAGCCCACCATAGGTGACCTAGCAGAGCCCTCTGTGGCTCCACCAGCAACTAGCCAAGGGAGATCAAGCTTTTTTAACTCTCCAAAACACAGCACCAGCACTTTTCTAGCATGTGGAAGTGAGCACATGAGGGAGGCGAGGGGTTGACGCTGCCAGAGTCCTGTGGTAGAGGGTGCTAGGAGAAACGTCTGAGACATTTCTGAGGAAAATGAAATCCTGTGGCTTTCATGGACATGAGCCCAGAGCTTCTAGAGGAAACATGCAGGTGCATCACAGACTGTCAGAAGCCCTGTCTCAAACAGCAAAAACCATTCAGCACTTTGTGCAGGTAACAGGAATTAGATTGGCACTATCCAGTTACCAGGGAACAAGCAGAGATCCCACAGAGCCCCTGGACTTTGATCCACCCCTAAGAAGTCTCCTCAGGAGGTAATATTTACCATGTCACTTGAGTGCCAGCTCTGCGTTGTCCATGGCACAAAATGACTGACATAGTGGCGCACAAAGGTAAAAAAAGGACAGATTGATTTATTGATCAAGGAAAGACACAGTCTCCTTGACAGAGATGTGCTGTCAAACAATGGCAGGACGTGATGCTAAAAGCCCTCCAGATTGATTACTTTACCTGCCACCTGATCCTTCATCGCCCTGGGCTCTGGCAGGTGAAGAGCAGGGAGAGATTTACATGTGGCTGGGAGGCACGACAGAACAGCGTGTAGGAATGAAAGCTCCAGGGGTCTGGATAGGATACAATGCCCCTCTCTCTCCCACCTGCCATGGGGTTGGAAGGTCCCTCATCCCACGGGCTAGCCAAGGTAGCAGGAATACCAGTGAAACCTCACCATGCAGCCAACCAAAAGAGGCACCAGGGTGGGTAACACCTGCACATCCTGAAATGCTGCCATTTCCCTTCTCCATCTGTTCTTTTCTCTAGGATTAAACTACTCCTGTCTGAATGATTACACAGCCTGTGCATGCCCTAGGGATGGCTGAGAGCACAGCCAAGCACCTGGCCCAGCACTGCGGTCAATCCCTAGCCCACCACAGCCCCAGCCACACAAGCACTCAACCCTCTGCAGGAGATAACACTGCAGCCCACATCCCAGCATGGGACATCAAGCTAAGACATCCATGGAAAGTGGGACCTCACCACCATCTGCAGTGGGACAGTGCTAGCCCAGGAGAGAGCCTTCCAGTCTTGGTGCCATGTCCTCTGCTGCTGCCAGTGCATCCTTGGGCACTCTTGTTTTAGTATGGGCTAATGATAACGAACTGATGACTGAACCTTATTGAGGGAGAGGAGAACATGGAAAAGGCCATTTGCTCAAAATTCTAGGCCCTGACTTACTATTTCTGCACTAGCTGCTTCGCAAGATGTGCCATCAGTTAAACAGGACCTGTCAGTTAAACCTAACTTGACAAGAACAGGAGTGTGACCGAGCCTCTCTGACAGCTAGCTTGGGAGCCATCCTGAGCCATGGTAGGTGAGAGGCAGGGCATTACAACACAGCAGTTCAAAGCAGCCTGGACACAACGTGACATGGATGCACCCACTCAGCACCACATCAAAGCCTCAACTTACTGCAGCAGACTGGCTGAGTCCTGACTGTGCTGGGCAAACACATTGAGCCAAGCACGTCACAGATTTGTAATGAATTTGTTTAGAGAGCTGTAGAATGAGAGAGGCAGTGGAGGATAGACATAACAAAGAGAATCTTTAAATGCTTCAGCACTGCCCAATTTACCAGGCACAGTATGTTGGGAATGCCACTTCAGAGCTACTCTCATATCTGTTAAAGGGCTTGATATTCCCAATACGTGGCAGCTCTATCTTAATTCTGTGGGCAATCTGACCAGCTTTGGCTGTGCACCAAATCCAGATGGCTTGCCACCTCTCTTGTGAAAAGTGTAAATAATACAGCAGACCAACCACAGGAAAAATGGTGATCCCAAAAAGGCAGAGAAGTGAGAGGCTAATTTGACTTTTGAACAAGCATGTAAATTGACATCCCCCTAACAGCCTCTTTCCTGGACTGCAGCAAATGCCACAAACAATTGAAAAATGCTCAGCTCAGACTGTGGGAAAGAAAGGAGCACAACAGGAGGAGGTGAAAGGAACAGCTATGCACTAGAAAAGGCAGGGGAAACCGACACATAGCACTGTGTGCAGAATAACACTTTGATGGCCACTACTGATGTCATCTATCTTGACTTCCATAATGCCTTTGACATAGTCCAGCCTCACATCCTTACTGCTAAATTGGAATGATATGAGTTTCATGAGTAGAGTAAGGGATGGATAAGGAATTGGCTGGATGGCTGGATCCAAAGACCTGCAGTGAATGGCTCAGTGTCCCAGGGGAGATAAGTACCAAGTGGTGTCCCTCAAGGGTCCATATTTAGAGCAGTACTCTTCAATGTCTTCACTAAGGATATAGTGGGATTGAGTGCAACCTCGGAAAGTTTGCACAACACCAAACTGAGGACCATGACAGGCTTGAGGAAAGACCCATGTGAACCTCAGGAAGTCAAACACAGACAAATACAACATCCTTGAATGTATGTCAGGACAGTCCCCAATACAAATTGGGGAATGAATGAAACTCTCCCCCTCAGTTCCAGTGAGATCCCAGCTGGAGTACTGCATGCACCTCTGGGGTCTCTAGTCCAAAATAAACCCCATGGAGCTGTTACAGTGTGTTCAGAGGAGGGGCATTAATAGGGTCAGAAAGATGGAATATCTCTCCCACAAAAAAAGGCTGAGAGAGTTTGGATTGTTCAGTCTGGAGAAAAGAAGGCTCTAGGAAGACCTTATTGTGGCCTTTCAATATATGAAGGGGGCTTTACAGGATAGGGACATTTTACCTGGGCCTGTAGTGAAAGGACAGGGAGCAACAGTTCTAAACTAAACAAGGGTAGATGTAGATGGAACATAAGAAAGAAACTGTTTACTATGAAGGAAGTGAGACAGGTTGCCCACAGAAGTGGAAGCCCAGTGGATGTCCCATCTTCAGAAGAGATCCAGAGGAAGATGTTTCCCTCCAAGGTAGAAGGTTAGAACAACAGGACTTTTCAAGGTCCTATCTGTCTAAAACCATTTGATGATAAAACCATTTGGAGCTCTACAACAACTCATGCTGGATTTTGGTTTGCCACGGAGATCTGAGCAGATCTCCCAGCCCTTGTGTGAACAAAGCAGCAATGACAGTATCAATAAGAGCAATCATAATTGTGTTTCCTCTTTCAGTGGCACCAGAATGTTTTTAAAATAGCAATAGATCTCATTCATCACCTCATCTCATTCCCTCCACTTGTCAATACCCTATTTCACTCTGAATTCATACACATATACAACTGAGCAATGACCAACCCTATTGAGACAGTGATTTGAGTGCTTGTGGTTTTGATGAGACAGTGATTTGAGGGCTTCTGGTTTTGAAGGGCACCAAGGTATCCAGAGAAGCTGTTGCATCTCAAAGGCAGGGTCCACATTTGAAACAGAATCTCAGCATTTCACATCAGAAAGAAAGGCAATTTCCTGAGACAAAGAAATTGGGCCAACTTTTTTTCTCAAACAGTTCTTCTAGTTACATGTATTTTGGATGTTGCATCCCCCTGCCTTTAGAGCCTTTAGGGAAGAGGTAACAAGAGGAACCCAAAAAGAAAACTACCTACACACAAGAACAATATAAGAGGGGAGAAAATATAAATGGCAGGTAGAATTTCTCTGCAACAAAGTGAAGGGATGGCTGTGAAGGGATTTCCATTGATAATCTTGGGGATAGGAGGAGAGGAACAGAGGAAGACATCTGTCATCCTATTTAATGGTGCTTCTAGTGGTACAGTTTTAATAATTAAAGAAAATTCACCCAAGTAGAAAGATAGGATTAAGAAAGACAAAAAATAGAGAAAGTGGGAAAAAAAAGATCCTAGGCAGTTATGTAACTGTTGTTCCCCTGGGCCTGGAAAATATTTCCACTAAGCAATCCAAGACATTGCTTAAGATTCAAGCCATTGCTTGCTAGAGGAAGGGAGGGAGGGCAGAGGGAGAATACTGCAACAACATTTGACTACATCTGCTACCCACTCATTATTGTAATAGAGAGAGGTAGGGATAAATCTGACTATACGTGTGAGGGCAGCAATTGGCTGTTAGGTTTCAAAGATGCTATTACATCCTAGAGGAGCAGGGATATATACAGGTGACATTTACCAATTCTAGTGGGGCGGAGGGAAATCATACACTGGAATGAAGTTAATAGCAACCCAGAGGGCAAGGTCCATGATTACCAAACTGATTTCTATAATTGGTGTGATTACTACTATTGTAACTTAAACACAACAGCAATTCACTTGCTTAATTGAATTTTCTCTCTATGTATGGCTGGGAAGGGGGAGGATGCAAATTTCTGATAGAGCTGTTTGAGCCATCTCAGCCATGAAGCAAGCAGGAGGGTCATGAGGTTATGAGGCAGCCCCAGGGGCAGAAGGGGGAGTTTAGGTATGGCCCAAGGCAGGGCAGCTCTTCTTGAATGATTTTCCTGGCGGGTGAATGCTCTGTGTTTTTAAATAGTGCCAATACCTTTGCTGCACTGAAAGTGCAGACTTGGCACAGGACATAGTAAACACCTCACAGTGCACCAGGAGCTTCTTGCTGAAGTCCTAGCCCTAGGGTGGGAGGGTGTGTGTCAGTGTGTCAGGCAGATAGCTGTGCTGCATGCAGTGCCCTTGCTCTCAAACAAATCCCCTTCCTACTGCCAGCAAAAGCCAGAAAAGATCAGCCTGTAGGATCAGTTAATTCCCCCCAGTTTTTTTCTAAAAGACATTTTCAGTAGCCAGAAGATTCTCCAGAAAAAAACACAACACATCAACATCTGAAATCACAGAATCGTAGAATCATCAGGGATCGGAAATGACAGAAACAAACATGACCTACACATACGTGTTATCGCTGGGTCATGACATTTAATCTCTGCTCTATCTTTCTCAGAGATTCACAGAGAGATGACAGAAAACCATAGCTGCTCGTGTTCTGCTACACCTGGCCTGGAGGAAGCACCTACTTGCTCAATTAAAACTCAGTTGCCATTTGGAACCTGAAATTATAGACAGTCTCATCAGCATATTCATGCTCTGGCAGGCTGATGAGTGTTTTGGAGCAGTGGGTTTTAGTGCAAGTGGATCAGTCTCCTAGATTCTGACCTGATTTTTTCAAGGGAACCTGAGTGTGAATCCAAAACTTCTAGCATCACCTTGTCTTCTCTGTGAAATGGAAACCAGGAAAATCTCAGTGGAATTGATGTGAACTCAGTTGCACTTGAAATCTTCCTAATTCCTTGGATGAGAATCCCTCAGGTCTGTTCAAGAAAAGAAGGCTGCAAATTTTGCTATGCCCAAGACTGCATTACTATAATGTACTTCTTTCCTTAAAGCTTTGCATGCAGGCAGCTCACAGCAAGCTACACAACCAGGCAAGAAGTGCTTTTTGACAGGGAACCCAAGACATACACAGGCACAGCACTCAAAACTGCAGGCAGGACTGCGAGCAAGATGAGACTGCACTCAGACCTTGGGCATCTCTGTAACTTCTTGAGAGTCAAACTTGCTGTACTCATTTCATTGGAGCCTTATTGATGGCCTCACTGAGTGCCCTGGATGTAACATTACAGAAGGTTCCTCCTTCAGTTTAGGTGGAAACTTCGGTATTGCCGTGAGTCCAACCCCAAAGGTTGTTGTTTAGTTTTTCTTTTCCAGCTTGCCTTTATCTGGTACAGAAAGGCAGGGAATGGGGAGGGACTCTGGGAAAACACGATCCCTTCAATAATATATGTCTCCCCTACAGCTGCACAACACTAAAATATTAATTTATCTAATTTTGAAAGGGAAAGAAGGAAGAAGAGGAAAAATTGGCTGGGACTATGCAATGTTTTTCATCATATATTTATGTTTATGTTCATACATAATGCTTCCACATATCATCTGCTATCTTCTGCTCTCTGTATGCTTGTCACTCCATGTTTCCTTCCTTAAGAAAGGTTACAACAAAAACTCAGCTGTGGTCATCACTCTGTAAAAGGGCACTATTGAGAGCCTCTCACTGAGAGCCTCTGGCTGTATTTTCATAGACTTCACCTGAGTTCTTACCTATTTGACTGTCACATCAAGCCTCCTTCCTGCCCTGAGCTTCTGTGAGCACTGAAAGTGAGGATATATGGGACTTCTTTGTTACCTAGAGAAGGCATGATGAGTTTCGGAAAATAAGCCACTTTCAGACCATCCTGGCTCAAGGAAAAATGTTAATATGTCTTGATGGGATACTAAAGTCTTTATGATGGTATAAAAGCACTAGGAAGACACATAAGTATGAAGCATGTCTTTCAGATCAGATTTGGGAAATGGGCCTCCAGTAATACTAGCATTTCAGTTGGGAAATGTGCAAATACAGGCCATTTATCATCTTCAGGTTGTTCTCTCTGTCCAACTAGATATCTGTCTAAAATAACATGTTCCAAACCCCAGCAATCCCCACTCCACAGGAGAAAAACTCTGTAGAGCCATCCTGGTTTATCCCCAAGGTTCTGGTGAGGAAAAAAATACACATTTTTTTTTTATAATCTCAGTATTTAAATACAAAAAGGGTTCCAAGGAAGTCCAGCTTTTAACAAGTAGGGCAATAAAAAAAGCTAAGACAAACTAATGCAGAAACATTTTTTCTTCCCCTGCAGACCCACATTTTCCTTCTCTCAAAGAGCCAACTAATCTATATAAAAACTACCAACCTGCCCACTCCTCCCATCACTGAGGATCTCCCTCCAGCTGCCCTATCACCCAACAAATGCCCCATCAACATATGAGCTTTACAACAAGTTTGTTAGGTCCTTCTTGTTAAAGATACCACTACTACATGGCCAAGTTCAGCTTCTGTTTCACCTAGTCCTTTTGAAGGGTGTATGCATACAAATATACCTACAGCACAAAAAATGTAGCATTGCTAAAACATTAAGACTGAGAAATCAAGCACTTAGAAGTGAAACCATTCCATATGTTAAAGTTTCTCCTGCACCATTGATTCTAGCCCATTGCACATCCTATTTATCACACATTATATATGAAATTGTACATTTTGCAGGTAAAATAAGAACAGAGAATCTATATATATTCCGGTGTGCAATGAGATCAAGTTAATGGTGCAGAAAAAACCCAAGCTCTTGGAGTATTCTCAATTCCACCTTCGATTTATATTCTTAATATTACATTACATTGTTACCTTATGCTTCCACCTATATCTCTGTTGTATCTATTTCTTATCTTTTCCTCTGCTTTATGCATAATGTCTACAAAGCCTTACACAGACATTGAATTTCTATGCACAGTAAGAAATCCAACAGAGGGTCAACGCTCAGCTTTTTGACTGCAAACTTGTTGGTTCTGGAACTGTCTTTACTGTGTA
Organism: Upupa epops; assembly: GCA_013397515.1. Classification (NCBI taxonomy): domain Eukaryota; kingdom Metazoa; phylum Chordata; class Aves; order Bucerotiformes; family Upupidae; genus Upupa; species Upupa epops. The sequence continues at coordinate 43,631 of VZRI01013656.1, read as the reverse complement.
TTATTAGTGGGCACAGCACCCCAAGATCCTGACTGGCTCTTGGGAACTGTATGTTCCATAATAGTAATTATTATCTCTAAAAACTGCAGCATACTGCTAAACATATACTTAAGGCTTTGGAGGACCTAGATCACAAGTTTCTGAGGACAACATCAGTCCTTTGATGTATCTTTGCTCTTGCTAATAATGACATCAGAGCCTCTAAGTATTATTACGAGACACACAATAAGTCAGTGCTTCAGCTAGGGACAAGGGACAGACTACATTTAGATTCTAATTTTTTTTTCTTTTTAATGACAGAAAATAAAAAAGATCAAAACTATTCGACTATGCTGCTTTCATAACCTGCAGCCTTCATCAGATGAGCTTTGAAACTCACTGTAGAGTGTTTACCACAATTTTCTATCCCAGTTGATCCAACCTCTCTATTAGCTACATGCCAGGGGTGAGACTCAGGTTAAGAGTGAAGGTCAGGTGCCACACAGTGTCCAAGATCTGCAAGAGAACTTCCTATTATACTCCCTTGCGTCAATAGCTAATTGCCCTGAGCTTCCAAGATACAGCAGCACCATAAAGAGCAATTCAGGCTGTATAGGTAACAAGTCCAGGTAGATTCAGCAGTGCAGTTCTCCACCCAACTGCATGCCTAAGGGCTTAGCCATTAAAAGGTCGAGACATTCACCTGAACAGCATTTTGGTGTCCATGTCAGCTACCTTTCCACATTCTGCTATAGCTTTTTGAATACTTCTGAATAATGAAAACACTAGCATGTTTCTTAACAGCAAGGAAGAACAGGGTAGCCTGGCAAGTCAGCATTCTGACATGTTGCTGGTATGAGTACTTGCAAAAGTGAGCTGTCCTATGCCATCAGGAAACAGTGATGCACTGCGAATCATCCTTGTGTCTTCTAGCAGCAAGGCTAAACATCTCAACCTGCCTGCCTGTTATTTTACAGTTAAGAAAAGCTACAGAGAGAAAGAAAAGAAAAACAATCTCCATCAAAGACAGCTAGTAAGTCTCCACCCGAACTGAGACACAAAAGAGCAAATGCCCACAAAAGGAGGGAATTTTCTGCTGAGAAAGATGCAGAACGCAGAGAGCAGGTGCCAAATAAGACAGATACTAAAACCTCACACTAACAGGTGCCTTAAGAAACCTAATGCTGATGGACAGGTAGACAGATGCTAAGTGTGTAATCTCCTTGCAGATGGACAGTAACATGCAAAAGAAATACTATCTAGAAAGAAATGTTGAATGTTTGAGCAGCTATCTGTAAGCACTGGGAATCAATGAATGGCTGTATCTTTGGCTGTTTCCATTTATGTCATGAAACAGACACCTGGGCTGAGCTACCCTGTTCACAATATGTTTCATCCATCCCACTGCCACAACCTTTCCTATCAATGTCAAATACTAAGTGCCAAAGAGGATAGATCTGTAGCCATTAAGACATTTCCAGATTACCAATGACTTTGGTGAGAAAAGAATCAACCACCTATGAAGGAACTTTCTCCAGACAAAAGGCCAAATATGCTACTGCCCTTCATAATCTCCACCCAGTCATTCTCATTTTATTCCAAAGTTTTAAGCCACATAGATAAATAGTATTTCTGACTTATACAAGAACTACTGGATATCTCCCAGGAAAGTGTGTTCTCTGCTGATTTCTAAACCCAAGTGACATCTTGATAAAGGCTGAAAACTCTCTGATTCTTGGCAGTGCTTCAACCAGCTTCTGAAATTGGAGGGCAGCTGTCAACACCCTGACATTCCCTCAGCCACAGAGATCCCAGACCTATGTCTGCAAACCACCAAGACTATCTAACACATCCTTTTGAGAAGATAACACTAATACAGCAAGCAGCATCCCCATGGAGTTTTCCTCCTGACACAATGAGAAGCTAGATGAGTGGAAAAGGAAAAGCATATGCAGCAGCTAGACCAGCAGAAAGAGAAACCAAACAGCAGCTGAAAAACTATTTGTATTCCTGGGAGTTAAAATACATGGCTCATTACTATCCACAAGCAAAACTCATCAACGTCATTAGCCAGCACAGCTCTGTTCAGTTAGGTTGTGCTCATTACAGTGGATTTTTCAGTCACTTATTTTGTACACAATTATGTGGCCAGCAGAGCCTAAACTTCATGGTATACAAGGCTTTGCCTTAGCATGAAACTCTTTCTGCACACAATATGGAGAGCTCAGGATAAGGGCAGCTGTGATCTCTTCTTCCCATGTTTCCACCAGCTGGTGAAACCCACGTGCCCAGGGCTGAGGGCAGAGCTCAGCAGGCTTGAGCTGTGGTGGTTTTTTTAAAAAAGACAGTTTGTGGATAGAGCATCAGCAGTAGCACACACTACCTGGTATGCAACACACCTCCTGGTATGTACCGTGTTACTGCGTGTACAGCCATGGGTTTTGAAACAGAAACATGAATGTGCCCACACTACTTGTTCCCCCTCTTTCCCTAGTGAGTGGCCTTCTCAAAATGAACACACTTAGGACAGAGAGTTAGTCAACACAGGTGCAGCAGGCAGAGACAGCTGAGTCTTCTCCGCACCACAATCCTAAATAGTAAGGGGAAAAAATGCAGAAGGATTTGGAAGTTTAGTTCTGATCCCTCGTGACCTTGTCTGGAACACTGATGTAGCCTAAGAATGAGAGGGTGGGCAAGCACGGTCTATTTGGAATATCTCTTTATCTTAGAAACAGAATAAAACTCTGGCAACCCCTTCTACACCCAGAACATAGGAAGGAAGAGACTGAAAATAAAACTGAAGGCAAGAGAAAAGTTACTGGTTGATGAAAAAACCCCTCAAGATAGTGGAGAAATGCAGGAGAAGGCACTGGATAATGTAGAATTGTCTATGTGACAAGAACGCTGGCAGACCAGACAGTACACAAGTGCTCTCTGTTTTTCAGATGTTTTAGAGTCTGCAGTCTGTAGTGTGGGAGCTTAAAAAAATTTCATATAATCTTAACTAGTTTCTGGTGCTGAATTTTTCCCTTCCTCTTTCCCTTCCCTCTTTTTGTAGGCTTAAGGGCTTCTTTATTCTTTTGTTTTTGTCTTCTTCCTTCTCCTTCTTATCCAACCCCCTCCTTTTCTCTAAACACAGACTGCCTGTTGGAACATCCTCCCTGCCCACAGTGTAGGGAAGTAGAGGAACACGTCTGAGCTGAACTTGTCAGACAGAGGAAATTTGATAAATGTCATCCGAATGAAAGATGTTCGAAATTAAAGAGGCTTCTCTTTCCCTCTCTTCAGTAACTGTGTCTCAACAACCATGCCACCCTGCAATGGATCTGACAAGCTAAGCAGAGCTGAGGAACAAACTGTCACTTTTTGAAAGGTAGAAACTGCAAATCACAGTTGTAGTGACTCAGAGATGCATTGGTGCTGCTGCAGAGTCCTACATGGAATGTGCTGCGTGCAGTTTTGAAGTGTCCTCTCCTTGTACTACTAACCCTATGCTGTGTTTTAAAAAGCAATAGGCACTTGATAACCTTCATTTTACCCATCGGATGCTTGGGTTTCACTTTTAAGGCGTGTCCTTGAGAAAATACCTCATCCATTTAGCACCCCCACAACTCATCTTCTCTCATAAGCAGCCTCATTCACTTGAGCTCCTTCTGAGGGGCTTTCCCAACAGCACAAGTAACCCCAATCCAGCATCCCAGAGGCAGCTGCTGAAAGCCACATTTCCTGCTACACCTGCACAACCTGCCTACCCAGACTAACCCTTAGGCTGCAAGGTCACTCTCAAAGATGATCAATCTAAGCAAAGAAATTTTGCTGGCATCATGGCTGTTGTACAACCCCATTGCTTTGTGTTATATTTGCACAGCAACCTCCTGAGCCATTCCTGTTGGAAGCAGCAGCAGCTGTTTGTTGGTTTAGCTGATGTGGTGGGAGGAAACTCTCACTCTGTTAAGCACCTGTTATATTCCGGTGCGATGGAGGCTGCATTTGGGACTGGGATGAGTATCACACCCATCTTCTGTAAGTTACTTTGGGATCAATGAAATTAAATGAGCTACTGAAATATATGCTAATATTCTAACTAGATACATAAAGCAGAAGACTGGGCGGTTTGAAATGCAGTTTATGAATATGCAACACTCAATTTAAAATAATTGTGCAGTTCAACAAATACAAAAAAGGAAAATTTGGGGACAGACTCTGTTTGGTAGTCTTGTTTAATTGGCTATAATTTCTACTTCACAGTAGTATGGATTTTAAAACGTTTTCCCAACCAGAGTTGGGAAAGATGAAGAATCTGTATTATAGGAAAATTTTCCCAGTTAAAAGATGGTTCCTCTGACCATCAAAACCCCCCTCTCTTTTGCATTTGTTTTCTGCACACATGTTGTTCAGCAATTGGGAGCTTCTCCCATTAAATGCTGGCAGAAAGCCACTTCCAGCTTGCCAACCCGTGTACTGGTAATGGCAAAGAACAAAGAAGAGGCTCAAACACATCCACACATTCACATCGGAAGTTGTACTTTACACTGGACCAGACACTGCTTGTCACTGCAAAGAGAAGCAGCTCCCAAAATCTCTTGCTGCAACTCACTCCAAAGCAACCAAAGATGCAAGTTGCACAGACCTAACTCTGTGGAATGCCCATGAGCACACGATTACTGTATGCAATTGTGCATGCACTAATAACCTTTAAAATTCCACCCAGCCCAAAAGCAGTTCAGCTCCCTGCGTTTCCTAGGAGCAGTGCTTTGGGACAAGCCTTTGTTGGGGGCAGGGAAAAGCTTTATACATGTTCCAGGGGTCTAGTTCTTATCTGTTCCCTTTTCATAAATTGATTCCTCTTCCAGAGAGAGTGAAGGCCACTGGTTTCTTCATAACTCCTGGCTAGAGGAGATAGGCTCAGTGAATCAGAAAAAAACACAAGAGAGTGTGATCTATCACAGCTATAGCGAGCATCTGATCCTTAGTGGTGGTTTATAAAAAAGAAAAACCAAAAACACAGGAAAAAAAAACAGAAAAGGAGAGGTGGGGTGAAAAAAAAGCAGGAAAACATTAAGGAAACAATCATTCCTTGAGTACAGTCAGGGCAAGTGCCCTTGGTTCACAGGCATTTGTAACAAATGATGCAAAACTACAGAGCACAAGTGAATCATGGTGAATTATCCTCCCAGGTCTAACAATAAACCTAATGCCTTCTAAGAAAAAAGACACCTCCTTGTTTACAAGAAAATAGGACATGGCAAGTAAAGGAGTGAAGGTAGCTGTTGAGGGGAGAAGAGGAGGTGGTGATGAGCATATTGCTTTCAACCCCTCAAGCCCTAAGAATTAAGCTTTCATCTCTGCTGCCTCAGCACATCTTGAACAGGTGAACACGGTACTGCTGAGCTGGGGGTAGTCTCATACATTGCTGAAGGAAAAGTAGCCCCTGCAGTGTCACTGTTCTTCACTGATATTCTTATAGCATGATCTGCTCTTTTCTGCTTGATTCTTCCACCTGTTTAGATCTCTCTTTTCCCGATGCTACAGGTATGCGGGTGGCACTGGGTTTCCTGACCTCACAAAACTGCACAGGGAGAAAGCAAATGAGTTGGAGTCCCTAATACACTGAGAATCATCACAGTGGACCTGTAACTCTCTATCACCTATCTGTGCCTATGATTGTCTGACTATTGCAGAGACAAGTCAAGACTTCAAAGATGCAAGGGAGATAGGTTGGAAGGTGTTATCCAACGTCCTGGCTGAGGTATAAAGGGTAAGGATGAGAATAATTGAGTATACACACCTCTGTTCCAGTTTAGCACCTTCTGAATTCACATTACATGCAGTAATCCCAATATATTCTTCCACAGAATTGCTCCCCAGGCTGCTATTCCCCAGCCCATACACATGCACTTCGTTACCCCTGACAAAATCCAGCCCCTTGCATACATTTGTCCTGAATTTCAGACATAACTTATTCAGGCAATTAATGCACTTTTTTTTCTAGACCTGTCCACGAGCATGCCTGCAATTCCACAAACACTAAAAACGAAAGCTCTTTTGCTACCTGTCATCCAGGTCATTGAAGAAAATACCGAGCAGTGACTGTTCTAGGGCTGATCACTGCCACTCCATGCATCTTCCACTTTGAGAGAGAACTATTGGTCGCTCCTGTCTGAACACAACAGATGTTGCAAGCAAGCTTTGGTATTTCAACAGATCTTCTAGAGTGTATTTACATGATTGCCACGAAGGCGTGAAAAGCCTTAATAAAGTGAAAGCAAGGATAACTGCTGTTTGCATCCCATCAGTAAGGCAAATTATCTGGACAGAGCAGGAGATGATGTTGGTTAGAATTACACCAGTTTAGCTGGCCTCTGCACTGGGGCACAAGGATGGATTCCACTTGGCGTCAGGCCCACCCTCTGAGTTGAGCTAGCAGCTCAAAGATCTCAGTGTACCAGTGCCTCAGTACAGCCTTGCACTAGATAACATTGACGCTTTGCTTGGCACACGGAGGTGAGGAAGGGATGCCTGTGACATGCAGTGAGAGCCATAAGACCTGTGAGATAGAGGCTGCAATAAGTTTTGGAAATCAGAGTCAGTTACTGAGCACTTAAGATTTCCGGAAAGATTCAGAGTTCGGAAAGTGTTCTTCCTCATTGTACATGTTACTTGCTGGGAGAAAACTTTGTTCTGCCACTAACACTGAAGCCTCTGTCCTCCATTCCCCATATAGCAGTAATTGGAGTGTTTCAGACTGCTCTCTCTTCTAGCCAACTTACCCTTTTGGTTTCAAAAACCCACCTTTGCCTTCTTGGCCTGGCTTACACCACCTTGCTTACCTGAGAAGAGTGAGGTCAAAGAGGAAATTCCTATCCATTAGTGAGCTGTTAAAGCACCAGTGAATATGTGTTATTAGCCTATCTTAACTTATTGTTGAACATAGTGTCAGAATAAATCATTTGTAAAGGCTAACAAAATTCTCCTGAATCTTAGAGAACAATGCTGCTGAAAAACAGTGGCAGTCTTGTGAATTGCCAGCATGAATTTTAAGACTCCTTACCCTGGAAACTGGAATCCTCCCTTGCAAACGCATCTTCTTCTGAACTTCATGGATTGAAATCACCTGTATTCTTGACCTTATACAGCCTGATTCTGGCTTGCCAGTTATGAAGTGCAGTTCTTAGAGCGGCTACCCATTGCATGTATAGTCACAAAGCCCCTAACTTCTACAAGCTTCTATTCTCATAGTCATTCCCAAACCAAAACTGAGCAGCCTTATTGTAATGGGTTGACAAAAATTAGCCTCAGTTGGTCTCTTGGGTTGGTGCCTGCAATCTTAAGCACACCAGCCAGCCCTCAGATAGAATTTATCATGCAAGAGAAGCAGCTTGGGGAATCAAGTTCCTTGATCTGGACTACACTCCAAGTAACCTCTTGCTGGGAGAAGCCTCATCTGCCGTAAAAGCCATTCATCCTTGCCTCCTATCTATGTGGCTGATGTCAGAGCAGGTCCTCTTCTCTAGGGCTCCCTCCCTGACCCTACTACTCTCCTGCCAACACTCAGCACATATCTGCAGCCTTGCTTGTGGCAAGGAGATGGGGACAGGCACACCAGGGCATTGATGAGGAACAAAGAAACCAGATTCAAAGAGGCAAAAGCATTTGGATTGAACCCAGGAAAATCTGATTATTAAAAAATATCTTTCCTACAAGAAAAAATAAAAGTACCTAATCTTTCTTTTATTGGGCTTTTCGGTTTAAGGTTTGGGGGTTTTTTTGATTTTAATCTTGAGTGTTTTCAATTTCAATCTCTTTCTTCTTCTCTCTTTTTTATTTTGGAATATGTATTTGCATCAATGCCACAAGAAGCAGCAGACATCTCTAGCAGAGTAGCAACCTGGTTTTGAATATTTTAACTACAGTTCCTGAAATCTGGGCCAGAGCTTTAAAAAGGTAGTAAGAATTCAAAACAGAAGTATTGTTTTATCAGTAAGAATCCTTACTACTTCTCCAGGTGCAATTTGAGACAACACCACTTGTGTCCACATCTTAGTGGTAGAACATTCTGTGACTGCAATTTAATTGCAGGCATAAAACTGATGACCAGCCAAGCTCTGATCAAGTGGCATAAAAATTGCATCTGAAATCAAGTAGGGTTCTGCTTTCCTATTCTTTTTCTTAAACATGGAAGAAACAGGAACGCAGTTCTATGGAGTAAATCATGTGCACAAATGAAATCTTCTGCCTCCCCTGTTTCTGGAGATAAATCAGTGAATAACTGGGTTTTCTGGTGCAACACCTGCACAAAGTCAAAAGTGAACATCACATACGAGGCAACATAAATCCTGTGGTGGGATGCCAAGATCAGCACCTGCAAAAAGATGTTTGTACACCTTAGTGCTGCTGTTGGTCTCCAAACACATCAGTAGGCAACCGAGCCAGGCTGTGTGCATGGTAGTGTAAACATATGGAAAAATTCTCTGCTTGCCCAAAGTATTTTCATTCTAAAGCCAGGCACCTTGCCTATTATCAGAGACTGCAAAAACTTGTAAATCAGAAAGCAGATCATAAATGGGCATTGCCTTGGACCGTGTTCAGATCCCTACAGAAATCCTACAGCACAAGTGGAGTCATAAAGAGAGAGACCATAAAGTGAGACCATAAAGTGAGCCCAGGGTGGCATCCTATCAGCTCTGCTGAGGATGCTCCCAAGACTCCTACTCACCAATTACCTGCTCAGAGTCTCTCTTCTGCCATCCTCTCCACCCCAATTTAATAGTGCAACTAAGCCCTCACCTGTAACCACATCAGTTTATTAAGCCCCTTTTCATTAAAAATCAATCTATCTCCTTTAATCCCCACAAAAAAGCCAAGTGCAGGTAGTCAGGTACCCTAAGGTGTGCTATCTCTTTAGCTATGGTAGAGACATGCCCTCCTACCTTTGTCAGACGTCATCGTACCACAGACATAATTGCTACGGTCTCCCTTTATGCATTTTTCACATTTGGGTTTCTAAAACAGTCTAGTCACCTGGAATAACTACCATTTTATGAGACACCACAAAATGATGCTTCATGGACACACGCTATTTTCTCTTCTGAGAACTTTGCTTTTGTTCTTTCCTGTTCTGTTGTTGTTCTTTGATTAAATAAAGGCATCCAGAATAGAAGCGCAGGTCTGCACTTTGTGCTTGAACACTAAGACAAACAGCAGTGTTGCCATTTTTTTCCCCCTCTAACTCCAAATAAAAATAAACAAACACATCTTGGCAGTGTTCAGAATAGAAGCTAGTGAATAATTCACAATGAATAATTGATTTGTTGAATTTAGCTTGGTGGTTTGTTGTTTGGTTCGGTTTTTTTTCTGCTGGTGGAATGAGCACTACCAGATGGTGAGTTCAATAAATGTATTTGTTTTTCCAATTTATTTGATGGATTCCCCTCCTCCCCCAATTTTTCCCCCCTCTAAGGTGAAGTCTGAAATTCCAGATGGTTTGACTAGTGGCCAGATAAGTCACGATGTATTGTTTCAGCTTCCTCTTTAGAAAGGTGGCAAGAATGATAACAGGAGTGAAAAAATGCACAAATGAAGGAGGAATAAAGTCTGTGTGAGGGGGGGTAGTTTGTATCAAAGAGAAGAAAAAGAAGAGGTGATAACAGTCTATAAAATAGTAAATAATACAGAGAATGGAGGTGGAGAGCTGCTGATTTCTCTTTCTTTTCTAATGCAAGAACAAATGAGCAGTTAATGAAGTGGAAAGGTGGCAATTACAACTTTGCTAGGGAAATTTCTTTTTTAACAGAACACTGAACTTAGTTAAGGGGACTCACTGCCGTGTTACATTAAAGCCCCGAGTTTAGAAAAACAAAACAAACCAAAAAGTATACATGGTTACACGGGGAACCACAACATCCAAATCTAAAGAACCAGAGCTGATGACACAGACTGGATTACCTCATGCCTCAGGGAATAAACTGATCAGTATTGCTAAATACGTGATAGTATCTGCCAACCACAGCGGCCTCCTTTCCTTCCAACAAAAATCTAATGCTGCTTATTCTGATGGGTCAGATCAGGGCTCAAGAGACATCACGACTGATTCTCTTTGACAATTACTGAAGTTAGACAAAACACACAAATGCTTTTAAGTTGAATATCTTCCCTAGGATTTCTAGAATTCAACTTTTATGAATATTTCCACAATGCTGAACTTCTTTTCTTCTTTAATTTCGGCCTTAAAATAGGGTCAAATATGTGTAGAGAGAGGATTCTAAAGTGGCATTAAGTGCAGCCAAAGCAAATTCACTGACAATTTTGATATTCATAAAAAAATACAGTCTGTATTTTTTTACCAGAAAATACTTCACGCATAGGGAGAGCAGGGAGCATTTTGCACAGGGTGAAATCTCACTAAATACCCTGATATTGATGGTAGAGGGTGTTTGCCTGGAAGACAAAGTTCCTTGAGGGGAACAAAAATTAATTCCAGAAGCGTTCATAGGCAACAGCTCTCCAAAGCTGCAGCAAGACACCAGCACCTGAGGATCTGAAAGGGAAAGCTCTCCAGAAACCGAACAGAAAGAAAAGGCAAACCACAACAAAGCAGCATGCACACGGAAAGGTGCATAAAGATTTAAGATTACTTTGTTCACCAATGGTCCTGATTCTGATCCATCTGGAGTTCACAGAAACTTCACTACTACGGTAAAAGTACACAGCATTGTGTTTGAATTATTCCTGAAAGAACACACTATCAAATCAGGTACCATAAGTATCTCAGAAATCAGGTGGAAATTTGGCTTAAGTCTGCAAAGAAGCAACTGAATTAAACTATATTATTCATGCACACAAGCTCACAAATCACTGTCATCAACTAGGTAATATCTGCCTTCATTATGTTCTGCTTCTGCTGACTCAAGCTTCTGCACCTATTCTCTTACAGGAGCTGCACTTGCTCAAGTTTTCTGGATTTCGCTCACATCAGAACAAACATATACAGCCTTATAAAAAAAATATGCATTTAATTTTACCTCAGCAGTTTCTGCCTAAACCTAGAGTGCTCTAATGAGCATGCAGTGTACAAACAAAATGAATGGGGGACACAGGCATATTATTGTACAAACAGTACTGATCCCACCCAATGCTAGCTGTTCCAAGCCCAGATTCTCAATGGCCTGTAAATAAACTTACTGTCTTCTCCCTCCAGGTCCTGTAGTGGCAAAACACAGCAAACGAGCTGCAACCACAGGGCTGCCGAGCAGCCAGGTAAGCGAGCCTGCATCACTAGCCAGCTTGAAGAGGCAGCGGTGAAGCGCCTTGGAGATCGCTGATGGGGTAAAAATTTACAGCCCACCTCCCCAGGAGAAATTTTGCAGTGTAGACAGCTGTGAGGAACTGTGTATTCTTTGTCCCAACAATCGGTTTCATGGCAAAGCCACAGTAGCCAGGGTTACTCCCGTCCGAGTGCTGATGATGTCATGCCACCCCTGCCTAAGCGCCCGAGTGTGGAGCAAGTGAGGGAGGCATGGAGTTTCCCAAACATTCAGGTTTGGGGGCAGTCAGCCTGCAGAATGTCCGAGGAGCCTTCTAGAACTAGCATAGCGCATGCTCTACATCATTAGAAGCCCAGGTGGGAACAGGGCAGAGACTGCCCAGGAGACACTGTTTGGCAGGGGTGTACAGCATGGAGCCTTCGGTGGAGAATGATGACTGAGAGGCTGCAGATCACTGGGGCAAAACCCCCCTGAGAAGCAGCAGTAGTGCTGAGAGCAGCAACCCCATTGAAAGCATCAGAGAGCAGTGGGAACCACCAGAAATGGCAGCATCCCCCCACCACAGCAGCACCGAAAAGCAGTGGCACCAGTGACGTGCTGAAAGCAGTGGTAACTGCCTGTCCCCCATCCCTCAGTCTTTCCCTGCTTCTCCTTCCTTCTTCTCCGTACTTCTCTCTTTACTCTCTTTCCCTCTCCTCCAGCTCTTTCCTTCATACTGTTCCTCCACATGTGTCTTGCTTTCATCCTCGCTCTGTGCTCCAGTTGGTAAAAGCTAACACCACAGACCTGGCTGCATGTGAGGGCACCAAAGATGGGACAGGTATAGAGTGGAGATTTACTCCTTGCTGTTTTATGCACCTTCAGCTCAGATTTCAACCCACCTCTCACGAGATTCTCATATTTCCAAACCCAGGGTGCACCAGCGCTCTGCTGAGCCCAACCCAAGGGAGATGGCCACTGCATCCCAGATGGCAGCATCTCTACACTGGAGTACAGGGGTGCTTCCCATTGCACCTCACAAACTGCACTGCTCCCTCTCCAGAACATGACGACTTCTGGAAACATATCACATGTCCCTGCCTGCAGACATCTGGCCAAAGGAAAGGGCCAGCAGGGAAAGGCATGCACACAAGCCACTCCTGGAAAGATCTTTGAGGACTCAGCCAGAGGTATGCTGCAGCAACCAGACCTGCTAGGCACAATACCTTCCCTTCACGCAGACAAGCTACAGATGGCTAGTGCATCAAACTTTCTTTGGAGAAGACCCAACGCATACCTAGTGAAGTGATGTTTCTTGAATCAGTCATGTGCAAGGGGTGTTGCTACCGGGCAGAAGTGGGAAGCACAAGCACAGCCACACATCTTGTAGCTGGAAATAAGAGATTGCTCCTTCTAGCTCTAGCCAGGCCAAGAAGGTCAAGACATCGATGTCCTTGTTTCCCAGTTTCTCCAAGCTGGCACCACTCTCACAAGCTGGCAGACCGCATTGTTGTTCCCAAAGCAGATTTACATGCAGAATTCTAAGAAAAAGCTGCCAGTCTGCACTGCTGTCATCCATCCAGATCTCCAAAACACTTTGTCTGCTTCACATAAAAATTAAATAAGTAAGAGACATACAGAAGTCAAACCCTTCAAAGACAGGCATGCAAGTTGTTAGGGGACTCCCTGCGCTGGTGCCCTCCCTCACTCCCCACTCAGTCCTCTTTCATTTCCCCTCAGCCAGCATGGGTTGTAGAGCAGGACTGGAAGAAACCTGGCAAGGTCATGTCATTTGATTCTATGGCAGTTTCAATTACATCCTGGCTTTTATAACCGAATCAAAAACAAAAGGCTAAAAATTAAAGAAGAGGGAGGGGGAAAGAAAGGAGAGGCAGTAAAATCCAGCTGCAGGCTAGGAAATGACATTTCAATTTGTCAATTGATCCAGTCTCCCTCCTTCTCCCTCTGTCCCCTGTGTTTTTTATTTGTTTGGAGTTTTTCTTTTCTCTCTCTGCCTTATAAATTAATTAACCCGTTTATCATGTGGAAAGGCTGCAAACAGGGTGGCCCAGATATGGGATGAGCCAGAACAAACCTGCTTTCTATCTGGGTATGAGCACTAAAGATGTAGCTACAAAGCACTGACATCCAGGTGGAAGAAACGTCCCCATGTGTTCAGTTCTCAGGTTTCAGGCTGTCCTGGCAGGATCACAGATACCCTTTCCACTGACTCTCCAAAGCACCTGTGCACATGAAAAGCAAGTAGCTACTTTTCTTCATCAGCTCCGACTTTTGTCCAGGCTTGGGAAACAAGGACTAAGAAGGTGTTTAGCCAAATGAAAAGCTGAAATCAAAGGTTCTGGAATACCTTTTTTCTGTGTTTTTTCCTTCTCCACATACCGCATTATTAGGCTGTGGGACTGAATGCTGAAGGAAATAATTGAAAGGAAGGAGCTCTCAGTATCCCAGAAGGGGCAGAACGGAGACACACCGCAACGTCCAGAATTATGGCAATGAATGACAGCAATATTTTTGAACACACATTAAAACTTCGGAAAAAAACCCGAGCTCCTCACTCTCACAGCTTGGGATGATACTTAGCATGGGTTCAGATTGTGCATGTGCCATCTTGCTCCTTTTCTCTGATATATCTATCTGCTACCAGCCATCATGAGAGCAGGGCTACTGAATCAATTACGTAGCAGCCTGATCCTTGATGGCCAGACCTCCCATCCTACACAAGGTCAGCTGCAACAAGGAAGAAGTAAAATGCCCTGATGGAAAAGGCTTCTCAGGATCCCTTCAGCTTCTGGTAAAGTCTGTCACAATGATTCTAGACATGATTCAAAATTCAGGCACTCGTGTAAAGAGTAAGCTACTCAGTCTGATTTGAATCTTTGATCCAGGCCTGTGGTCCTGTTTCTTCATAGATGAGGATGACTGGGAAATTGAGGACCCTAGGGATTTCCTACCATTTGTCAGCAGTCCAGGCAAGCTCACGGTACCATGGCTGCTTCTCAAAGCTTCCTCAGATTCTAATTGTCATGGGCAATGGGTGTTTCCCTTGTTCAGAATCCCTAGGAGATTATTGCTCTGCCATCACGCTGCTAACCACTGTGGAATCTCTGCAGCAGGGAAGCAGCTATAGAACAGTGAACTCTAATTCTCTTCCATCCTATAGAGAAAGAACATCCTCAAATGAGAGACCTGGGGAGTTAAGACAAAATGAGTAACACGATTTGAAACAAAAACAGAGGACTAAGCACAGAGCTGGTGTGAGCACAACTCCACTGAAGTTCAGGGAGTTTTTCCAGGCATACATTCGGCTCCATACATTCCCAGTTATTCAGTATTCTAACATTCTTCTCCCAATCTCCCCTTCTTTTTATCCATCCATATCTATGCAAATCTCATTTCTTCAACCCAGCTCACCACAATAAGTATCTCTCTCACACACATAAAACCTAAATTTTATCAAGCATTTTATTTACTTCTGTCCCAGCGGAGAGGAGAAAAAAGTGGAGAGAGATGGAAAAAGAGAAAGATAGAGGAGATTACTGCTGCCACTTTTTTTTTTCATAATTGGCAGGTACTAAGACATTTCCATTATCGGTGCAAACAAATAAACACAGAAATATCCACAGCAGAGCAACCCAGCAGCAGCTCCCGGTGAGGACTTGAGATGGCAATAGTAGCTACAGACAGTTGTGCCTCTGTACGCAGCTGACGAAATGCCACTGCAGACCACAGACTCGGCAGAAATGGAGGCAGAAACTGTCATTATCCACTCAGACACTAACAGGGGGCAGGCCCTGGCTGCGCTGTGCCGGGTACACATGCTAAGTGAAAAAAGCTCCCAAAGAACTCACCGGCAGTGTGTGAGGGAGGACAAACTGGCAGGGAGTGAAAAATGCAGAGCTCCTGCCAGTAGCCTCACTGTTGCCCAGTATTTGCTCTGTGGGGAAGCGGGAGAGAGGCAGGTTGTGATGAAAGACTGTGAAGGGTCAGATTTGTGACCTGTAGGAAGGGTACAGACCATAGAAAACCCAACTGCATTTGAAATAGTCCCTGTCTGCTTTCTGATTCTGCATTCATTGCATGGCTGGTTACTATGCCTCTGCTGCAGGTTATAGCGAGGTGATGGGGACCTGTTTCCACATGGTAGCAATGGATGGAGTATTTTTACTCACCCTTCTCAATACTGCACAATCAAAAGCTGAGCTTTGGGACTGCTAGCTTATTTGGACTGGTAGATTGGTACCCATCCTTGATCTTGCTGCAACTTAGTGCTCCCAATAGGATGTTATTTTTTTTCCCAGAAGCACAATACAAAACACCCTGCTGCTTTCAGTGTTGCCAAACACTCTCTTGTGTTGCCCAAGACGAGCAGTGTTTAAAACCTCTCCAGTGGAAACGATGCCACCAGTGAGCTGACGTTAAAAATCCACTTTGGGAAGCTCTGCAACTCATGTGGGGCTAGAACACCAGGGCCCCCTCCCAAAAACTGTCATTAGCCTCATCTACTGCTCAAGAGGTTCTTTATTCTCTAGGCTGTAACAAAAGTGCCACTAGTGAAAGCACAGATGTGTTTGGTACAGATATTCATGTCTTGGTGCAGCGCTGAGTAAGGCTCACAAAGGACTTCTATCAGCCTGCTGCAGCTATCTGAAAGCAAGGAGGGATCCATTAGTTTCTCCAGGTGTCTTTCCCCAGAAAAGACCTTGCCACTCCAAGCAGCCCTTCCACAACTCAGTTTTCTTGGAGCGCAAGGAGGCTGATGGTGTTCCCAGCCTCAGCTGGGGGCTACAAAACTATGCTTCACTACACAAAAGACTGACAATGTAAATACAGATCACTGAGCCTCCAGAAGACAGAATTAATCTGCCACTGCTATTTCTCAAAGCCTCAACTCAGCCCTGCCTGCAGCCCTGATGACCATTTCACTGTAGGATTTCACAATTTGATTGGGTTTATTCTCATAGCATAGCTAATGCATAAATTGTAGCCTTGCAGGCTCACACATAGGGAAATCACAGAATTATGAGATCATTAAGGCTGAAAGAGCCCTCCAAGATCAAGTCCAACCATCAACCGCATACCACCATGCCCATTAAACTGTGTTTCCTAGTGCCACATCTATATGTTTTGCAAACAACTCCAGGTCGGTGACTTCATCACCTCCCTGAGGTGGAGCTGCAGTAATGCCATGCTCCTTCCCCTAAGTCACAGAGGAATAGATTGTTCAGCATAGAAAGATGGTTCCCTCCACTACACCACCATCTTAATGCAAATCTTTGTGTTTAGTGCCAAAACACGGAGTTTTCTAAAGGTTGTGGAAAATCAGAAAGAAAAATAACTAAATGAGCACTCAAAGTAAAGGATGAACTTCTGGACATACATTTGCTCTGCACGTGCCTGGGCATGAATACACACACAAGTCCTGCTATGTTTTTTAAAGAGGGCAGAAAAGCCAGTAAGAGGGATTTTCCATCCTTTACACACTACAACTTTCAAGAATTAACTGATGCTCTTGGTGCAAGAGATCTGACCTTGCAGGGGCACTCAAGGGACTCACTGGTAGGAGTGCTAAGCATTCAGAAGAGATATACACAAGATGAGTGGTGTCAGGACTCAATGGTCCTTGATTTCCTCCATGCATCAAGCCTCCAGTTTTCTAACTTTCCTTTTCCTTCCCATGAAGTTGCAGGGAAGCTGCAGGAATTTTGCTTGACCCTAGAGCTGAATACTGTTTCCCCAAAAGGTTTTCACCTCCTTGGGATAGAAGAAGAAAGGAGACTGTAAAGATGTCCACAGACCATCACATACTAAATTCCTCACACTTGTTTGGACCCTCTAGGATCCCCTTGGTGCCACCCAAGTTGCAGGCAAGGAGACCTGTGAGGATCTGCACTATACATCCTAATGGCAAAGCCATCTCCAAACTTGACATGAGAGTACTGGCAACTTGGACTCATTGATGCAAACGGAGAATGAGTTGAGGGAAAGCGCTTGTACAGGTGTCTAAGCTACATCTCCAAATGTGATAAAAGAAGCATGGGCCAAAGACCTTAGGTTTATCTTACAATTCACAGAACTGTAAGAACTTTCAGTTGCCTACATGAACTTAAAAGAAACTTTTGAGGTTTCTCTCAGAACAACAATAACCGAGCTACCTAACTACTCTGACAACCATCAAGTCTCCTCAGCCCTTCTATTTTTGCAATAAAACACAACTCTTCTGTTTCTTCTTAATTAAATTTTTGTCTTCTGTTATTACCCTGGGCTGCTGCTTTGTGTTCTGGACCACAGAAACAATAAAAGAATATGCTCTCCATGTCCATGCAAGGACTTCAAACCATCAGAGCTGTTCTAATGAAAGGTAAAAACAAAAACTGAGCTCAAATCAACTTGCTTCTACTTCAGACCTCAAGATAATCCAGATCA
Source organism: Upupa epops (assembly GCA_013397515.1). Lineage (NCBI taxonomy): Eukaryota > Metazoa > Chordata > Aves > Bucerotiformes > Upupidae > Upupa > Upupa epops. Next base: position 25,965 of record VZRI01013656.1, on the reverse strand, counting down.
GTCTAAGTGGGGTGGAGAGGAGGAGACAGCTCCAAGGATAGCAGTAGCTTATCTGTCCACCAGAGACCTCAAAGCACTTTTTGATACTAATAAATGAGCCTTTCTAACTGGGATAAATTAGCTCTGGTTTTGCTCCAGAAGGGCTGAAGAAACAAAGGTGTGGGAAATCAATGTGTTCTGTGCACAGCCCAACCGTGGTACAAGGCAGAGCCTGAGCCGACAACCTACCTGGACTCACAGACCATCACCCTCCCCTAAAAGGACACTACCAAACCATAAAAAGCTTCTACCAGCTAGAGCAGACCAACCAAACACACAGGCAGTGAAGCAATCAACCCATGTGCATGACTAGAGCCTGCAGGAAACAGGTACAAGAGCTAGAGGGTCAAGGGGAGGAAAAGCACAGTCCAATGCAGATCTCAGTGGTTCAGCTTGTGACTGCATCACTGAATTCAGTCTCAGTTCATTTCTCATTGGGCAGGAACCACACACAATGTTCTTCTTCATCTGTGGAATTAGCTGAAAGCATTCCCTTCCTTAGCCTGCTTCCACAGGGACACCAAGGATGCTATTAGGGTCAGGGAAAAGTGAGCAAACTTTGGGGACAGATGTTAATGAGCAAGTGACAAAGTCTGTTTTACAGCTCTTGGAGCACACTTTGCTCTAAGAATAAGAAATTACCCTTTTGAATGGTTGATCTGACCATTTTCATGAGGGAAAAAGAAAAGGCTGCAAAATATATGCATCAAATGCTCTAGAGCAATGGTCATGGCTCCAGCACATAAAACATTTGCTCTGCCACTGGACAAAGACTAAATCCTATTTTTCTTTCCTAAAAAAAAAAAAAGGAAGAAGGGATGAGAAGTCCCTAAATGATTCAGTATTTTACAAACACTCTATATACTGCATCCTTTAAAAAGATGCCACAGCATGGTGGGCTTTGGAGACTTTATCTTGCTGCAGCAACTGAAGAAGAGCAATTTTAACACTGACATAATAGTCAGGAATGTGTTTGTTCAGTGGTTGTCCACAGCTAGTATTAGGGTGCTGGCAAATGTGTTCTTGCAGTTCTGCACATGCACAGGTTTCATTTGTAATGGCTCTACTCCACGTACACATATGTTTTTAGGCTGTGCTTATGTATTTTTTAATGTTGTACAAAGGTGCCAGACCTGTGCACATGGTTTTGGTGTGTGCTGTGTCTGCAGAACATGCTCGTGTGTGCATGTGTTCTGGGCTGTGGGGTTTTGCTTCTTGCTGTGCACTGGGATTAGGTGTGTGTGCTGCAAGCATGTGATTTTGCAAGGTTTATCATAGAATCATCAGGGACCTTGAAAGATCATCTAATCCAATCCCCCTGTCACAGAAGAATCACCTAGACTAACTCACAGAAGAGAACATTACAGATTGGAAGCGACCTTGAAAAATCAACCAGTCCAATCCCCCTGCCACAGCAGGATCACCCAGACCAAGTCCAGGTTTGCAAAGGCATGCTGTCATTCATTCCCCCAGTTGACTCCAGTAAACAAGCACACTCTTGCTCCACACCACAGTTCATCACTTTCTTCTGTTACAAACTGTGTCAGAGCTTCCATTTTACATGGCAGACCATTCTCCACCGTGGAATGACTGCCTCTACCCCATACAGAGCAAGTACAACCATTCCTCAAAACACCACAAACTTGGTGTTAGGTTCCTGCCTATCATGAGGTAGCAGGTATTCCAGTCCCAGAAGCAAGCCTTCACCCAGTATCTTGGGTGGGCAGCTCCTGCCCTTCTGCTGAATTTGAGAGTCAGGGACATGCCACTGCACTTCACGCTCTGGAATATACAGGTATGGTTTTCCAACACTGCCTGGTAGAGGATATAGCATTGATCAAAGGACCACAAGGTGGAAAATCAACAGTAGAATCCATCCTGGATCACGCTGAGCAAAGATGATGCTAATAGGAAACTGTTATAAAGTGTTCACAAGCTGTGCTAAATGCCTCATCCTCATGGAGGGGTTTGTATCTTGACAGCTCCTGTATTCCCACAGGGACCAGCTCCCTGCTAGACCTTAAGGGAAGACATGGATCATCTCTTGTTGTCATGACTAGCAAAATGGAACTTGTCCCAAGAGAAGCAGCAGGGAGACCTCCCTAAAATGATTAGCTTGGGTAAAGCAGTGGTATAAGCAAACCAAGTTCTGACATGGTGATACGAGGTCTAGCCTTGAGACAGGAAAAACATCCAAACCGTAATATTAAATGCCATTGGAGCAGTTTCTGATGCACAACACTGCCTTTTGTAGTCTTTTGTACTCCCTCCACACTCCAAATCAGGTTAGGACTCTTACATAGATAGCATGGTAGATGTGAGATTGAACTGAGATCAGGGGGAATACTTCCCACTCCCAGTCACCCCGTCAATCCTCTCAAGTCCGTCATCTATATCACAACACAGATCAAAAAGTCAGCATCTGCTGTGGAAAAAAAAAAGGGGGTCCTCTCCTGCACAGAATAACAAAGCCTGCTGTAACACACTTTGCTGGGTTTAATGGTAAGGTTGGGGGTGTGGGGAGGAAAGGGGGATGAGGTGGTGACTTCGGTAAGAAACTAGCAGGAGCTGCTCCCCTGTTGGACAGCACCAGGTTCAGCTGCCTCCAAGACAGACTTGCTACTGGTTAAAGTGAGCCTGTCAGAGGTCTTGTAGCACTTCTGCCATAACATAATTAAGAAAAAGTACTAAAACACTGTGAGTCAACTGTGAGAGGACCAAAATTGTGAGAAAAAAAGAGCCCTGCACACCCAAGGTCAGTGAAGAGGGTGGGGAAGAGGTGCTCCAGACAGCCTGTAGAGAACACCGTGGTAAGACAGATTGTCCCCCAGCAGCCATGTAGGATCCCTCAATGCAGCAGGTTGATGCAGCCCTGAAGGAAGCTGCAGCACTTGGAAAGCCCATGCTGAAGCAGGGTCCTGGCAGGAGCTGCAGCCATGGAGGGGAGCCCACACAGAAGCAAGTTTTCTGGCAGAAGCTGCAGCCCATGAGAAATGTATGCTGGAGCAGTTTGCTCCTGAAGGAACTACACTGAACCAGTTCCTGAAGGACTGTCTCCCTTGAGAAGGACCCCACTGTGCAGCAGGGAAAGATCATGAGAAGGAAGGAGGAGCAGAGATAAAGTGTTATGGATTGACTGCAACCTCCACTCCTCCATCATTCCCTGTCCTCCTGTGTTACTTGTCAGGTAAGGTAGATTATTTGGGAGTGAAGTTAAGCCTGAGAACAAGGAAGGGATGGAGGAAGGTATTTTTAGTATTGTTCTTATTTCTCATTATCCTATTCCGCCATTAATTGGCAGTAATTAAATTACTTTTCCCAAGTCTACTCTGTTTTGCCTGTGACAGTAATTGATAAGTGATCTTTCCTTGTGCTGCGCAGAGGAAGTAATAGAGCACCTTGGTGAGTATGTGGTGGCCAGCCAAGTTCCACTACTGTTGCAGGGGAGGTAGACGGCAATATTATGACTTTGTGTAGACTTCCTTCACATTCCTAAGGGCCTGCTTATGGAAGAATGAAGAACCACAGTTTCCACGATAATGAATATCAACTGCTGCCAGGGACTTCAGGCAAAAAAGGAGTCAGACTGCACCTCCGAAGAATCCAACCCTGCTCCTGAGAACAATGAACAATAGTTTGTACTCCAACCAAATAATAGTAGTTCAAATACTAATTTATGCTCCAAATGAAGTCCAGGACCCAAGAAGAAGCCTCCTCTTGCCTGAAACACAGACTGAGGCTGTGTCTGGGACTCCCTCTCCAGAGGCATTCCTAGCCCTAAAGTGTCATCAACACAGAGTCATCCAATTTCTTGGCAGCACAAACTGCCAGGGGCTCAGGAGCCACATCCTTCCCTAGAACGTGATGCCCTGGACAGCTCTGCTCTTGCTGCCTGCCAGTGCCTGCTGCATTCCCCACTCCTCCATGAGCCCCCCTCCTCCCTCCACTACTCATTCCTTTGCTCAACGAGGCTGGCATTTAAGAAACACTTATTCCAATCCATTTCTACCCTTGTACAGCAATTGGGTGTCATTTAGTTTGATTTAACCAATTTAGTCCTATGAATTAATTGGTTAATAAGCCATCTGTATGCATCAGGTGACAGAGTTGCGCTCTCACACGCAGACACAGACAAGCTACCCACTTGTCCTTGTTTAATAACAGGCTGTAGGGAGTAGGAGAGGAAGAGGCATGCAGGCTACTATCACTCCCCATGGGGGAACTGCCAAAAAAGGGACTTGGTGATCATTGCACTGACCTTGACCTCTGAGTCAGGGGGGAACCGCCTGCTCAGAGCAATTCAGCAATAATCCACACTGCAGCTAGAAAGGAGTGCCAGCTACGGAACAGACACAAGAGACACAAATATGCCTCACACTGTGAGCTGTGTTTTCTACAAGAGGAAGGAAAAAAAGGTTTAGGACATGCTTACTAGACATCAGGAAATTCTCAGCTGCATTCTTAAAAGAGCTAAACTGTGTTCGTGTAGGAGGGGGAAAGGATGAGAAGTGAGGGGATAGGTGGAGACTGAGGTCTAAGCATTTGATTTCATAGAATCATAGAATTATTAGGGATCGGAAGGGACGTCAAAAGATCATCTAGTCCAATCCCCCTGCCACAGCAGGATCACCTAGACCAAGTCACACAAGAACAGATCCGGGCGGGTCTGGAACATCTCCAGAGAAGGAGACTCCACAACTCCCTTGGGCAGCTCGTTCCAATGCTCCATTACCCTCACTGTTTGTATTAAATGCCAAGGAAAAAAGAACTCTTTACAGACCCCAACCATTTCAATGTTACACACAAAGCTGCAAGGCAGTCTGCAAACAACAATAGAGCAAACCAAAAGCAAATCCAGCTACATATCCCAACCCACATAACAGAAAAAACATCATCTGTTTAGACAGAAAAACAACTCCCTCCCCTGGCTGCCCATCCATCTCAGACAGCCCTGAATGGCATTGCAGACAAGTTTCTCTGCATACCCTGAAGGCTGACACAAAGAGGACTTTCAGAATTACAGGGCTATGGGACTTTTGGGAAAAAGCCCTGCCAGCAGCATCCTCTCTCCTCTGCCCTGGGAACTACCCTCCATCTCAGCCACAGCAACTGCAGCAATTACATGAGGAATGGGCCTCTCACTGGTGTAGCAAGCCCCAAGTGATTTGGGACACTCAGTGCTAGCACTGGGGCCAGTAATTACAAAACCTATTCCAAATGGCAGCACTTAGCTGTGACATGCTGGGCAACAGGCTCTCACTGAAGAGATGGGTCACAAGCCTATGTTATGGGTGCTTTCCAGTCCAAGGCAAAGATCAGCCTGCTGTTGACTCTATGGTCCAGTTGTCACAGATCAGCTCAAGGGACACCAGGAACAGCCTTGGCTGAGGCTATCCCAGGTACAAGAGATGGGGCTTTGCCTATATCCAGGTACAAGAGGATGGGGCTTTGCCTGTGTTGGGTGGTGCAGAACAACAGTGGATCCACAGGGGTTCCTCCAGGACCCCACCAGTATCCAGCATTTTTCAGTAATCTGAGAGAGAAAGGCGTGTGGTACAGACTTTGGAAGAGAGACACACAGTGAGTAGCAGGGATGTACCTCTGAGAAGAAAGTACTTTCCTCCCTTCTCCCTAAGGAAAATGAAATTACAGTGGAGTTCACTTTAAACAGATTCCATTAGCACAACAGGCACTGCTGAAAGAATTACATGCTCTGTGTGCTGAAGGCACACACTGACACTGACAGGCAAAGCAGAGCTGGCTGAAACCCTTCCAGACAGAAAAGGAAGAAACCTGTTTACCCAGTGCACTCAGTAGGGCACTGCATGGAGTCCAAGCAGGGGAAAAATTGGCAGAGGAAACCTGCCAGAACTCCTGGTGTGAGTGTACTCTGCCAGCCTGCACAGAGCAGGCAGGACAGAACCTTCTCACTGCAAGAGTGGGGTCCCCCTGAGTACCTCCCTGGGTGCTAATCCCTGAATTAGCACCTGAAAATCCCTAAATCCCCGAAAAAAGGCTCTTAGGCTTTCACTAGCCTGTTAGTGCCTATTCCTGGATGCTGTAAAACTACGGAAACACAGAGTTAAGCTGCCCTGCTCAAACAACTAATAGTCCTGGTTTATCTGCCTCTGCGTGGTCCACAGTGGCAGTACCTGAGAAATGAATGAATGAACTTACCAGAACGTTCATAACAATTTCAGCAACCACAAAACCCAGAAATCCTCACCCTGAATTGAGCAAGCGGTGATGCAGCTTTACAGTTTCCTCAATGGCCACACTGAGTACATGTTCCCAACTGCTCCACTTTCTCCTTTAGGCAGCTCACATGCAAAAGGCAGTCAAAAACTCATCACGTGGAGTCACATCTTTAGTAATTTCTAAGGAATTTTGGTCCCCAAAAATGTAAAAGTACTTCCAAGTTTAAAGAGGCTGAAAGATTTCTTAATTTATTTGTTCTTTCTTTCCCAGAAATGCTTCGCCAGGCTTAGCAACTTATCATCTACTCATTTCCAAAAGCAAGAGATGCTTATGTTGCTTGGCTGGACATGGAAATCTCACCAGCTGCCTCATGGTAGCTTCCAGCACTAAAACACCTTTGAAGCTGTGTGGCATCCTGTTACCTAAATGCCACTAATGCTGGAGACGTGGGTGGCAATGAACAGGGCTGTTACTGCCCAGAGAATGTGGGATGCAGAGGAAGAGCATTTAGGGCTTGTGCAGGATATTTGGGATGTTTCAAGGAAAGACCAAGCAGGTTTATGGAGAAAAAAAGCACGTACAATACAAAGATAAGAGGACAGAATGGACCAGTCACATCCCAGCTGGATGCTGGTTGGCGTATTTGTCTGTGCCTGATGGGCACAGTCTGTCCTATCCTCTTATTAAACTCTACTTCTCACTGTTCTCCTGAGTGAGAGGACTCTGCTGTGTACACAACTACTATGAAGTTGGACTAGCAAATGAATACCTGGCTGATAAGGACAGCTGCTGGAAAGACAAGCGAAACTGATGTCCTCCACATCTTTTCAAGTCTGGGAACTGTCCTCCTTAGTTTCCTTCTCTCTTACCCTATTTTGTGGCAATCCTCCTGAAGAAAAAACCATTAAGCAGTCTAAAACCATCCCCAACAAGGACAGGAGAATGCAGATATCTTAGTAAATATGCATTTGAGCTCCACATGCTCCCAGGGCTGGCATAGCAATAAAAACCAATTAGATATCGCTCAGCAGCTACAGTGAGAGGGAGTGGTACAATCTTACCACAACTAATAGGGTTTTTAATAATGGATGGTTGTTTCTGTGTAGTGCTAGGGAAGGGAAGCCGAAGTGGTTTCAGTTACATTGCATTTTTCTGCCCAGTGAATTTCTGTGAGTGGAAGATTAATATTCTATGAAAGTGGGGATTAACTCACCCTCACGCTTACTACTTCTACCAGGAAGATCCCTGCACGGTCAGGATTGGGCTTCCTTCAATAGTATGGCATGGAGAAATCCCACAGAGAAGCATGCTGAGCTTACTGCTGCACTGCCTTCTGAGAGGAAACACTATTCAGTCCTACTGGTGTCAGCAACTGAGCAGCTCAGTAACAAAAAAACATGGAAAGACACACACTTCTGCTCTCTTGGTTTCTCTCACATTGCAGGAGAAGTTGCAACTGACCAGAGAACAAATGGCTGAAGAAACCCTAACATGCTCAAAGAAGCCACATGTGCCCCAGGTGGGCCAGGACCACGGGCAGGGTGCCATAAAGCTCCCCGCTTGCATTTCTTCCCACTGCCTTCTGTTCAAAAACCTTCACTTCATGCCTTCTCACTCAAAACACAAACAAAAAGCCACGGAGGGCATTTTCTTGTTGCCATAGAAACAGTTATTATAATCTCAAACATAATGCATCACTCTTCCCCCTCCAGCACCTTGCAAGAGCTTGCCATTCAATGGGAAGGCTACGCTGCAAGAAGAGGAAGAAGGCAGGCAAAGGAGCCCTGACAGCTCACATCCTACACTCAAGGTTCAGCATCTCTGCAGCTGCCCATAATCTCCTTTCCATCAGCACACAGACTCTCTTTTCTTCTTTCTCTCTGTCTTGTTTTCTGTTCTTTGGAGTGTCACATCATTTACATTTATGAAAGGAATTTTCCTGGGGGTGCCAAGATAGTTCAAATTGTCTGTGATCAGATCAACTTTGTGCATAATACATTTGTATGAAAATAAACTCCCTGGGGCACACACTCCTGGCTGAAAGTCATGTAATGAAGTATTTTACTCTAATTTAGTTAAAGATAGGAACAAGCGAGTGTCTACATGCATATAGAGAAGAAAGACAGAATACTCCACATGCAACAGGAGCCAATAAGTGTGAGATTACGTGCTATCTGGGAATGCTCTCAAAGTACCTCAATTACCACAACAAGTTAACTTCTGTTCCCTCTGAAAATCACTCCTGCCCTATGTGACTTCTCACAGACCAGATCTGGATAACCTGAAGGCTTGTCCTCATAAGAAATCATTCCCATTCCACATCCAGGCTGAGCCAGGGCCACTGTGACAACATTCCTGCTTCCCAATCTTCTCCAAAAGTAAAAGCAAGACATCACCCTTCATTAGGGTCACTCCTCTGGAACATTAGCCTTTCATTTTCCAGCCTCTGCTTATTTGAGCTAAGGCTCCTTCCCAGCATCTCCAGTCCTGCTGAGTATCTTGGCTCCCAATTTCCTGGCTATGCGTGTGACCTATTTGGCTTAGCTAGGCACTCAAACCTGGAAACTCGAAACCTTCCCTGGTAAAACCTTGTGGAAATGAGAACAATTCCACCCAGGGTTTCTGCTTTGATTAACTGCTATTTTCTGAAGATAAGAACTTCGCCTGCACACAAAAATATCAATCAGATCCCACCCTTCTCGAAGGTTAAATGACTGTTTCACATCTTTGTCGGTGATATGGGAAGTGGCATTGAGTGCCCCCTCAGCAAGTTTGCCAATGACACTGAGCTGTGTGGTGTGGTGGACGAGCTGGCGAGAAGGGAGGCCATCCAGAGGGACCTGGACAGGCTTCAGAGGTGGGCCAGTGCCAACCCCAGGAGATTCAACATGGTCAAGTGCAAGGTCCTGCACCTGGGTCGAGGCAATCCCAGGCACAAATATGGGCTGGGTGGGGGAACAGGTTGAGAGCAGCCTTGAGGAGAAGGACTTGGGGGTGGTGGTCAATGAAAATCTCAACATGAGCCGACAATGTTTGCTTGTGACCCAGAAAGCCAACTGCATCCTGGGCTGCATCAAGAGAAATGTGACCAGTAGGTTGAGGGAGGTGATTCTCCCCCACTGTTCTGCTGTTGTGAGACCCCATCTGGAGCATTGTGTCCAGTTCTGGAGCCCCCAAAGCAGGAAAGATAGTGAACTGTTGGAACGTGTCCAGTGGAGGGTCATGAGAATGACTGGAGGCCTGGAGCACCTCTCCCACAGCGACAGGCTGAGATAGTTGGGACTGTTCAGCCTGGAGAAGANGGTCTAGGAGATCCTGCTGTGGCAGGGGGATTGGACTTGACGATCTTTCAAGGTCACTTTTAATCCCTAATGATGCAATGATTCTATGATTCTTCATGATTTAGGTGGTGAGACACAGGTTGCCCAGGGAGGTTGTGGATGCCCCCTCCCTGGAGTGTTCAAGGCCAGATTAGATGGGGCCTTGAACAACCTGATGTAGTGGGGGGTGTCCCTGATAATGGTAGGGGGGTTGGAACTAGATGATCTTTAAGGTCCCTTCCAACCTGAACCATTCTATGAATCTATGAATTTCAGTGAACCTTGGGTCAAGTGTGAAGTACAACTGCAAACAGTTGATTTCTAGCACACTCTGCCATTGACTCACTATGATGCCTCACATAAGCCGAGTTGTTCCTCCACTGAGGACAAACTTTCCTCTCTGCTCAACAAAAACCCATGTGGTTTCATACATCAGTCTCCCAGGGTTCTAGCCACAGATTGAGGGTACCCAGGGACATACTCAGATGTTATCAGGTATGCTTGGCACAGGCAAGGGATACTATTTGATTGCCACTGCTTTCAAGTCCAGACGAACATGTCCTCCAGGCTTCTTTACCCTCAATAATGAAATACTGGGATTTCTTTGCTCTGCTACTGCAGGCCTAGCACTTCTCCATCCTAGAGGGATGAATGAAAAATTGAAATAAAAGCTACTAAAGGACAGAAGAGGGAAAGTAGTGAGGAAATGGAAACCTAGGAGCCCCTGATAAGGTGTGATTGGAATCAAATGATTCAAGATGCCCAAAGAGAAGTAGCAAAAGCGAGCTGGCAGTCAGTACTCCTAGCTTGGATTACACAGTTGTTGTATTTCTGTGTTTTCCTAATAGCTTTGCTGAGAGGATCTGTTTTGGATAGTGTCAGTGCTATGCAGAAGGCTTAGACCCAGGATAGCTTTCTCAAAAACTATGTCATAAGGAACAGAAAAGCAACTATATTCTATGCTGTGAATGCAGACACACATTACCTCTTTTAGCCAGATCTTTCTTTTAACTTCTCATTTCTACATACCAGGTAAAAAAGAGACAAATCAGCTCCTATACAGGCCCAGAAAACTTTCCACATTCCAGTGAAGACTTGGATATTGCACACAGTAAGGGAAGTGGTCAACTCTTCTGAAAAGGAACTACACAAGATACATACTGAAAATGAAGGCAGAGGACTAAATCTCCTCTGAAGAAGGTGCAACTCCCTTTGAAGGAAGATAAATCAATGCCACTGACTTTGGCTTAGGGAAGTAAATACTAATAACTAGTCCTTCCCAGAGGACAATCTGATAACACTGAAGTTGACACCCACAAACGGCAGGCAGGATATATTTCCCTCTGTGAGCCAGGATCTAAGCTTATCACCCTATTTGCTTCTTCCCTCCCAAGTCATTTTACAGGGTCAAAGGCTATCACGAGGCTTTAATTAGAATGCCATCGTAATGAGATGACACTTAAATCAGCCCGCTCGTGGCTAAAGAAAATTAACCTTCGAGTCAAATGAGCTTCAGTCTGGGAGTTCGTGTCACGAGGGGGCAACGGATGCATGCCCAGCTGATGTGCATGGCTGAGGGAGAGAACTAAACGTGGCATTTTTTGAACCAAGCGATCTACACCGAGGAACTCACCTATCCTAGCTATCCCTGATGCACAACTGAAAGTAAGAAGTCCCTACTGAGCTGTGCACCATATGTTTGCTGTTTCAAGACAAGGAGAAAGCAATAGGGAGAAGTTACTGGGGATGGAAACTTCTTTTGGGCTCCTTGAGAAAGGCTGCTTCTTGAGCTCATGGGCACTGATGAGCACATCATATGCAATAAGTCATATCAGTTGCTAAGAATGACTTGGTCTTTATGACTAAGTTGGTTACATAATCATTATACAAGAGCCTAGGCTAGAAAAAAGGGCAGGTGTTTCACCCAGCTCAGACCCTGCAAAGCTTGGGAAAGCAAATAAACAGCACAAGGATATCCCTTGCTGGTTAACAAATAAGAGGGGCATTCACAAGGATAAATACACACAGAGGATTAACCTCCTCCCAACCTTGCTCTTTTTCACTGCTGTCTTTGTAACTGTACTACTGTATGCTACATGCATTCTGAACCAGTTTCTCCTCACACTGTCTTTAGGCGTAAGTTAAAACAATGTGCTGCCAGTGAGTTTTGTGCCAGTGTTTCCCAGTGATCCCAAATATTCCCTTTAGTACTATTTCCTTTGCATCCTAAAGACAGAGAAGTAGCCTACAGAAGAAATTCAGTGTGTGTTACTCACAGGTGCCGGAGAATCCATTAAGGCTTATTGCCTTCCTCAGAGCTGAACTGCCAGTGCTATCATCTTCCACGACATCTCTTTTATGCCACTGTACTTGACAAATACCTTGTGCCTCTCCACAGGTATTTAGGAAATCCTGCCAATGCAGGCACAGAGAACACACAAATGGGCCTAACGTCTCCATCTATTCAAGACAATGCTCTACAGTAAAAGCAAGAAGTTTCACTAACTAACCAGATCTTGCTACAGAACTATCCAGGTTCAGCCCATGTTTCTTGCCATAAGAAGACACGTTTTTATTTTCATTAAGATTGGTACACATCCACGGCTATTTCTAGTGTGTATCTACTGCAAGCATAACCCACTTTACTTTAAAGGGGAACTATCTAACTGAGAACTAATGGCTTTATATATCACAAAGTCTTAAACAAGATCAGTTCTGCTAGAATCAAGGCAGCAACAGTAAAATACAAATTCATACTAAACAGTAGAATTTGAATAAACAAATGCAGAATCATCTTTTTAAATGAAAGCTGAAGCTACTTCTTTTGCAATTTTATCACAGAATCACAGAATGTTAAGGGTGAAAGGGTCCTTGAAAGATCATCTAGTCCAATCTTCCTGTCCAAGAACCTAGACCGAGTCATACAGGAACATGTATCCTATGTGAAAGTCCTGCTTCCTATGCTGCCAATGACACCTTCAACAAATTGTTCCTGAAAGATCACTGAATACTTCAGTTAACTCTCCTCTAGTTATGTGATTTGACTGCAGTACAGAGGTCAGCTTGTTTTCTTTTTAAGAATATTGAAGCTCCAATGGGCTCACTTGCCAAATTATTAAGTGCACAGAATTTAACAAGTCAAACCTTTTACCTTCTGTAAAGTTCATTTACTGGTTTTCATGTGGTAGAGGTTATCCTACAGGAGAACTGAAAACATCACAGTAGAACAGTGGCAGGCATTTTTAAACTTAGCATTATTTGCACCAGAGTGTTTTAAAAGAGTATTGTTTTTGGTTAGTATTGAGCTTTAAGTATCCTTTTTGCTGTTTTGAAAGCATTCCTACCTTGCATGATTTGGACACAAGTCGTTCAACTTGCGATACTTGCTTAAGGGTTCAGCTCCCAGGAGGCTTCAAGAGAATTTCAGCTTTGTTTTTAAAAAATGTTATTAACTCCTGGCCGGGGTGTTTATGGTGAAAATCATGAAGTCCTAACCTTTAGCTTGACCCAAATGTCTTGAACCTAGAGCTAAGTAATAACAATTGCAGCTATTTGGGGACTGTTGGTGTACATCGTTGGTCATTTCTCACTTATATGTTATTTGGAAGTCAGGCTCTTGCTTTGGGGCAGCCAGACACCTGATACTGAGATGGGACACCTCTCAACACCAGATGCATTTTTTTCTTGACAATTTTCTTCCCCCTCTTATCTTTTAATATATGAATTCAACAGATGGTGTGATCTTGTCCTCTTTCTTTCCCCTCAAGTCAAAAAGTAAAACAGTAAATATCTTTGTAAGCACTTAATGTGGACATAAACCACTGCGTCACAAGAAAGAGGAGTTTCAGACACTTCACAGTAAACAAGATGTAAGAAAAGACAGGTCCTCATCCAAGTCACATAGTTCCACAAGGAAAAATGGCATCCCCTGATCTTTCTTCTGACAACAAGAAACACACTTTCCCCTACACCCCCAAACAGACCTCAGGCTACAGGAACATCACTGGCATTTTCTTTAAAGAGTTGTTAATTAGAATAACATTAAGTATAACATGTTCAGTATTTGTCAGGCATCAGGAAAGGCTACTGAAATGATCACTGAGGGGCTTATTAAATATCATCATATGCTCCCAGAGTAACTAATTACAGGCATTTTTAAAGGTTCTGACTCTCCCATTCTGCAAAAATCTTGAACTTCTTTTATTTATTTGCTTACATCACATAACCAAACGGTAGCAACCTGCTATTCAGCACCTGTCCTGCAGAATGGGAAGGCATTGTCCTACCGCCCCAGATGCCACAGTCCACCAGCATCTTACAGCTTAGAAGCAAATCTGGCAGGGTTCCAATTCCTCCCTTTGTTTTCCCTCTCTGCTTTCTGCACTTTAAGCTCCCTGTTTACATCATCTGAACATCTGGACAAAGGCCACAGAAAACAGTGGAGCTTGGAAATCGGAACAAGTACCTGTGGCACATCCAAAGCTTGAGGAACTTAGAAACTGCAAGGGCTTTCAGAAACTCTCAGTATTCCTGCTCTGCATCAGCACAGCACCTCACATAGCCGGATCACACAGCACAGCACCTCACATAGCCGGATCACATTGGGCAGCTGCTCTAACTGCCTGCTAGAGTGATTGTGGTCAATAATACTGAGGCAGCTTTGGATAGGAGACCCGTGTGGGACAGTATCTGTTTCCTTATATGTGGGATGGTAATAGGACAAAAGCAATGATGACAGTTTGTTTCGTAGATGGGTAACACCAAGGCTTCTGAGCTACAGATCATCTGAATCATGGATCTGTTCAGAGCCTAGCATCATACACACCAGGATATTCAGGCACAGAGAGCATGCCCTGAGGCAAATATTGAGTCTTGCTAAGTGCAAGGTCAGGGACAGTAGTCTCGAGGCTATCTAAGAGGTACCCAATATTCAACAGAAACATACCCAAGCACAAGTTGTTGCTCCCCCAGTTTTCCACCTCACAGAGCAAGGACCTATGTGTTGCTCAGTAGTGCCAGAGCAGGTGAGAGGGATGAAGAGAAGCGTAGGCCATCTGCTGATTCAATCAAGAGGGCCTTCTAGCAAGAATTTGGGGCAAGCACAGTGAATGATTTTGCTCACTTTATGCAGGGGGTAGACCAGTTTCCCTGCTGACCTTCCCATTGCTTGTGAGGAGGGCAAGCATTTCGGCACCTATGCCATCGGAAAATTTGCTCTTCCCCTCAAGGATAAAAATTTAGGTCAGAGGCTTTTTCTTCCCCTTCCATCCCTGCAAAGCACATTACAACACAAATCCTCAAGACAAAGCATTATTATTATTGTTGTTATTTTTTTATGGTGGAAGAAAATATTAATGTTACAAATAGCTACCATTAGCATAAGCAGAGCTGCATATTAACATGCACATGGGTGTCTCCACCGTCAGGAAGCAGAGAGGCCCCAGAGGCCCTGCTTTCACTGGGGAAAATGATGATGGCATTAGCTCTAATGATAATGATAAGGAAGCTGCCATAAATGATATGACAATTTCTTTTGTATTCCTGTTCCAGCAAAGACTTCTTCCTTACTCCCTAGTGTCCATAAAAGGATGCTGTTGGAACAAATGGCAGCTTGAATGATTTATTTCATTTCACTTCACCACAGCTTTATGGTTTTATTAGAAGTGCCAGTTCTTTGAGTCATGTGAGTAAAAAAAACTCAGCTAAGCTTTTCAGATAAGTTCCTAACCACCAAGATTTTGGAGAAAAGACATTAAATAAAAGGAATCCCACATCTATTTATGTTTTTAAAGTCTTGTGATGTCTGGAGTCTTCTTGGACTAATGATAATATTCTATCCAAGGACAGCAGGAGCTAGGAAGGAACATTAAAAAGGATATGAAAAAAATAAACAGTAATTAAAGTTGTCTCTGACATAAGATGTTCCCAACCCTATCACAGCATTTCTCCCCCTTCACTTGTCATTGCCTCTACACATATTATATCTAAGATGAGACTGCAGATCTCTTTGATACTAAGCTATGAATCAGATGAGAGATCTAGTTGAAGAATAAAAAGGCAGAAAGAGAGCATGGAGGGAGTTCTGCAGAATGTAGATGTGCTCAACAGGGCAGACCTGCAGACAGGAATCTAGTACATCTCTGAGGGCAGAGAAAGTATGGTTCCAGCTGCTCCTGTAGCTGAGAAAGTTCGTGGTGGACTGGGGGAAGAGATGCAGGAAGAATCTGGGTTCCTATGGCCCATGTGTCAAGAGTCTGTCAAGTTTTGTTTTGGCTCTTCCAGCTGTGGAACAAACACGAGAAACATGAGTTTCCCTTTTTTTTCATGCCAGAGGGAAAGGAGAAATCATTATTCTCAGCTGAGATGTTAAAGCCTTAGTTATGCAATATGACTTGGCTGCAAGAAATGCAAAAGCTTTTCTTTACTGAACTCTGTATCTGGACAGAAGATGATTCTCTGTCTTCTCTGTAGCTTCTGAACTAATTGCACAGCTTTTTGGTGATGCTGCTGCACAGGATGTCTCTGGCCTGGAATTGTCTGTCATGGCTACAATGTGCAAAGGGGATCTGAATACATTAAAGCATCAGGGAGGTAGGGATGCTAGGCTTTGGTCTATAAGCTTCTGTGCTGAAAACCCGATTGAGCTCAGCTAAAATATTACACTATTCACTTTTCATTTCTCACCTTTGTTCTTCTGATGTACATCCTGAAGCTTATCAGAGTGAAAGGTAAGCTGTATGCCAACATCAACATTATTTGCAGTAAGCTTGATTCAAAGGCACTAGTCAAGACCACAGAGAGCCATACAGATGACTGCTTTAGGTAGGGTGGACAGGTGAAAATTCTCGGGACAGAGACATGTCCAAAAATTTGGCATGCACAGACCAGTAACACAGGTGTTACAGAAAGGCAGGTTCATCCACCCCCTTAGCCCATAGGACATAGGGAACAAGCACAAGCCTCGCAATCTATCTCCCACCTAATGTCTGCCTCAGATAATACAAGAATAACCCCCCCCTTCCATGCGGTACAAATAGCCATATTAAATCTGCCAACCTGGTGGACTCAAGACAGAAAACATTAGAGTAGTCCAAAATATTTTCTCCTTTTATGTTCCTTACTCACTTTCCTTTTGACTTATTTGAGTTGTTCAAGTCTGCATCTCAAACTCACTCATTCCCTGCATAGCTCCTCAAATACTTATTCTTCCAGGTAGCCTCCACAAAGATTTATTTTTTCACTTATTTTCTTCTTCTTGGGACAGAATCTCGGTTATCCACCAAAATCCCTCTGCAAAACCACCAGGAATGTCCCAGTAATGGTGTCCATGCTTGGAAAATACCACATTATAATAAATATCCCGGTTTGGAAACATCCACAACAAACACCAGATCTTCCTTCCCCAGCTAAAGCTCCTAAGATAATGTAGATAATCTGGAGTACACCTCTAAATAACCAAACCATAGCACTGCAATTGTCAGGAGAAACACATATACACACCCTACAGATGTTGTATTTAATATCAGATGTTCAACACTATCTCCTACTGTGAAAAGTTAACATGATTAACCTCGTATATGAAGTCTGCTCTTTCTGTATGACTAGACCTTATTAAATTAGAATCTGTGGTTCATTTATACTTGGATTTCCAAGCAGGCTGTTTGTTGGTCTCCCAGACCAGCATTATGTGGTCTACCACATAATACCCGTGGACTTAAAAAGAGGAGGAATAACTCTGAATCACACAGTAGTTGAATGATCCTGGAAGCCAAAAGCACTAACCCAAACTAGGTGTATAAGCTCGGTACATAAAAAGGTATATGCCTTAGATGCAACCATGAGGTGCTTGACAAGAGGAAGGATGAACTATAGCACGCTATATCCTAAGCCCATTATGACATAAATCTCGATTCCAAGTGTGGCCAGCAGCACCTCAGTGCCAAGCAGAAATAAGAAAAACTACTTCCAAAAATACTTTGTCAGACTTGGGTCATGTACTACAAGAACGCGGTGTCTGAAAGGTGAATCAGCTTGGCAGATATGAATACACTTGAGCTTGCTGTTCCCACACAATCGTACCATGGCTGTACAGGGTCACTACAGTCACAAGACAGCAATTGCACAAGTGCCTGCTCTGTGACTGGCGCAGACTTCTTGGCACACAGGCTAAAGAGAAGATGCTGTAGTAGTGCTGAACAATCTCATTATTAACCAGCCTGGGGGAGGGGAGAGGCAACAGAAAAGGATTATACACGCTTTTGATCGCAGATGACATTCCATTAGCCCAGGACAACGATATGCATATGTATGCTATAAGCACCCCGACACAGCTAATGACTTACTGACAGGGTATAAAGCAATGCAGATTAATCATCCCAATCGCTGGATCATGCAGTCACAAGACATCTGCTTTTCCAACAAGCTTTTCTAGCAAAGACTTACAAACAAACAGGAGAGCCATGAACACCTGAGATCAGACATCCCTCGCTGTGGCCTTTGAGCCAGCAGAACACTTTCTTAGCTCATCAGAGTCCGGTCAGCTGGTACTTTTTGCATTAAAAAATCAAAGCTTCACTTACCTAGAATAAAAAAAAAAAAACAAAGAGAAAATACAGTTAGTGGATTTCCCTGAAACACACAGATGCTGCTTATCTTTATTTCCCAGGTGTTTCCCACATCCTGGCACCTTGTTAGGAGATTCCTGACATGTTTGGGAACAGAAGTGATCTGTGATAGCTCTCTTAGCACATGGCCACTATCTTCCCTGCTGTAACTGGTCTGTGGTGCCGTTTAATGTTTTACAGATTATTCATTAAGGAAAGCAAAACGGAGCAGGTGTTTTCATCAACATCTTGTTCTATTTAATAAAAAAAGAAAAAAAGGAGAGAAAAAATCTCCACAACAACATTAACCACACAGAAGGGCACAAATTATTCTGACTCTGAACAGCAGGGTGCTGAAAGTCCTGAAGTCTACGGAAACAAACTGCATCAGGAAAGGAGCTCCTCGTTCAGGGAAGGGTGGATTGAGTCATTCTGCTGTGTGGTCCTGCCACATATTATCTGAACTACAGCTGCAACGAAAGGCCTTCATATTCTTGGTTTAGTAAAGTAGGCTTTGCCATGGGATGTAAGGAGGGAACGGATGATCTTGAGGTCCGTGACATCCCTGCACTTCAAGATTTTTGTGAAGACATGGCACCTTCATGTGTAATAGTGCAAAAAAGTAAAATAAAGATGTGACGGTCTCACAAAGATCTACTACCCAAGTAAGGCAGAGGGAGGGCATTAAGGGGAGCTTCATAGGGAGACAGGAAGTCAAGCAAGTCTGAAGCAGTATTAAGCTTTTATTTCAGACCAGTTTCATTCTAGGTCTGTGCATAGCTAGGATGTGCTATGTTCTTGAACACTGGTCTAGAGGCAGGACTAGCAATCCATCAACCAGGACTCAATCTCTGTAAGCAGTAAATAAATAAATAAAGACTGCTTATTTATTCTCAATAGTTAACCCACTTCTGAGTTGTAACATAAATTGTTTAACTTAAAAGTTGCAAACCGCCAAAGTAGCAGGGAAAGCATCTATACCCCAGGACAGATCAGGTCTTGAAAAAGTAAGACTCTCCCTCCAGCTCAAGTTTCAAACAAAGTCAAATCACTATTTTCACATTCAGAAACTGTGTGACATTTACTCCTGCTTAGTTCTACTAGTCTAGGGTAGCACAGAGGGGCACTTAACCATCCCACACAAGCTCTGTCTACCACCACAGCCTGCAATATTTGAACTGTAATGGAATATAGCTGCTATCACTGAATCCCCTGGAGGAGACGCAGCAGCTTGCACACTATAGGAAAAGAAAGAGATTAATATATATTCACAGCACATTTGCAAAGAGATTGCTTCACTCATAGCAGGATTTGCACCTGTATAATTGTATCACTTCCAAATTAATCATAATCATACTCTCAACCAATATGCAATCTACAGACTAGGCTTCATACTCGGACTCTCATAATCGGGATAAAAATAGCTGGCTCTGAAAGCACCAAAATTTCTGCTAGTACACAGGAGGCAGAAAATCCCAGATGACCCACTAAGCCGTGGTATGTGGTTTCTGCAAAGCCCTGGCATGGCACATCTCTTTGCATAAGACCTGGTCTGTGCAAGAGCAGCACTGTAACGTTTGGTGATACGTTTCCTTTGCAGAACACTACACAAGTCACACAAGCCTTACTTTTCTGAAGGAAATGCAAGTGCAAAGAGAGGTTAAGTGATTTGCAGGCAAATATATAGTGCCTCTGTCACAGAGTGAGGCATGGGACCTGTAACTGGTGGCCTTCCTGACATACACATTTAATTACTGGGTATCTCCGTGCAGGAACAGAGACCCACAGGTGCAGCACAGCATCAGCCTGAAGCCTTTCTAGTACATGCCTACTCCTCCTCTGCTGCTTCCTCCAAACAGCTCCCAGCAAAAGGCGGATTCCATAATTGTGTTATCAGCTGAATTATTAATTGCTATGAAAACAGCATTTTAGTGGGCACAAGAAGTCATTTGGAACTGAGATTAAAGGTTCTAGGCACTGCCTGTCTCTGAGCGGAGCTGGAGTGAGGTCTCTGACAACTTGATTATTATGCACGTTAGTGCAATCTGATGAGCAACCAACACGGGGAGCACAGAGTCTCCCAGTACCCTATCCATCAGGCCACATCTCTCTCCTTTTCTCTTCCTTCACCCTGTTAGTGTCTGCTTTGCATTTATGTGGGAGACCTCAGGGGTAATTTTTTCCTTCTGATCAATCCCAGCTGTCATCACTGCAGAGCTGCTAATGATAGCAGCGGTGAGTAAACAGCATTTTCCCTTTAGCCCCAAACCACAAAAGACTGCATTTGTGCCTCCTGCACCCCAGAAGGGAAGAGACTGTTTCCCAAGGCACTCTTTGCTGGACAGGAGCTGCTTGCATTTCTCTGTCTCCTTTATGTTCCGCAGTGGAAACAACTATCTGTATGTGTGCCTTCTTCTACAAAAGATTCAAGTATTTCACGACAGGTTGCGTGTGCATGTGTGTCTTTATGCCTCTGCAGCCTTTGTGCAAAACCCTGGACACTATCCACTTTCCTTTCAGATAGGCACTTTGCCCCTGGCATTGAGAAAGGACACCTCTATGGATGCCCACCATGGCATCCATTTCACTCCCTGGGCTTGCAGCCCTCTCCCACCCCCTTGGCAGCCCCCCAAGGCTTCGCATTGCTGCAGCAGGAGCAGAGCTGCCTGGCAGATGTTATCAATTAATTTTGAACCTCTATTAAACAGGCAGAATGTGTGTCCTTGCATAAGGCGGGTAATAAACCCCAGCCCCCTCCTCTCCCTTTCTTGACCCCCCTCACAGTCACACCACCAGTGGGAACCTATCGCCACTGATCCGCATCTCTATCACGCAGCTAGAGGAGCCAGTAGACACCAGTGATCAATCCCATCTCTTACATGCAAACCTTGTAATTTAGCAATAACTACTCAACCACCATTGACCTGCTAATTAATCCATGGATTTTTTGTTGTGCCTTTAATTGTTGGCCCCGATATCCGAGTCACTTTAGACTGCTCACTCTGTGCAAAGCCTAACCAACTAAATGCTACTTCAGCTCCGTAGTAATAAAACACTGAAATATATTGACTCCTTGCCAGCTCTCACACTCGCTCTCTGCCTCTCTGCTTGACGGCTGAGTGCAGGCATGTGAAGGGAATATAGAGAGGGGCAGGCATCAGGCAGGAGAGATGACGTTTGGGACACAGGTGAGAGAAAGCAAGACTCAGACACCAGTGGCAGGCACTGAGAACAGTCTGATCCCTGCTACAACCTTCCTCTGGAAAAGTTAAACCCACCATTCCTCCATCCCAGAATGGGTTGGATGGCTCTGAAAATTCATGGGTACGCTGGATCCTGCTTCCTTTCTGCCTTCTACCTCCTACTGAGGAAATCTTTGTCCTCTTGACTATTACTGTCACCCTCACTATACACCTGTTTGAGAAAAAAGCCAGTTGATACAGGCAAAACACCTGAATCTGTGTACCGGAGAGCCAGGAGATCTATAATTTTTGCTAGCACTCTCAAAGGATCTCTGTATAGATAGGGATGAATCACTGTTAAAGCAGTTTTCTGAGGTGACTTGAACCGCTTGGTGTCTTGCACTGACACTAAGTTTTGAGAGACAAAAAGCCAGTTGAAAACCATGATGTGGCAAGAGCTGCAGATGCTCAGCTCGCTTGGACTGAGTGACTGTGAAGCAGGGCCATGCAACAGCCATTTGATAATGTGGGTCACACTGATAATGGGGGTGGGACAGAGATAAAGGAACTAATGGGTGACAACTTGGTTCTGGGAGCAGAGAGGTAGGAGGAGGTGGTTAACAGAGTCAAGAAACTTCTCCATTAAATGGTATTAATTTTCATTTAGTTAAAATCAAAATGAAAGCCCTGTTGGCAGCAGCTGATACTTGCCCTCCCACATGGAAATAAAGGGGAAAGTTATAAGCTCTTCCCATATACTGCCGTAGCTTGCTGCCTTTGCTCTTGTTGTAGCTAATTTGCAGTCCTAAGCCATTCCTGATGCCCACTGCATGGCCTACTGTGAATGGGCACACCACACACCTGCCCTGCCCAAGACCTCATAGGACTCCTCCAGCTGAGCCCCAGCAGCAGTCCAGGGAGAAAAGACCGACCCCCGCCTGACCATAACCACCTTTTAGGTAGTTATAGACAACGATCATCCAGTCCAATCCTCCTGCCACAGCAGGATCACCCAGACCAAGTCCAGGCAGGTTTCAAACGTCTCCAGAAAAGGAGACTCCACAAATCCCCCGGGCAGCCCCTTCCATTGTCCTGTCACCCTCCCTGGGAAGAAGTCATAGAATCGGTTAGGGTTGGAAGGGACCACAGCATCATCCAGTTCCAACCCCCCTGCCATGGGCAGGGGCACCCCCACCCTAGAGCAGGCAGGCCAGAGCCTCATCCAGCCCGGCCTTAAACACCTCCAGGGATGGGGTCCCAACCATCTCTTTGGTCCTGCTGCCACAAAAACTCACTATGGCCACAATTCAATAGCTCCGAAACTCTTTGGCTAGCACACCTAAGATGCTGTAACTGAGGAGTGATGTCAGGACAAAGCACTTACTGTTGGACAATGCTATTGGGAAAGCAGCCATACAGTGTCTCTATACTTCCTGATCCTAACACTGCTGCTTCCATGTAAATGGCTAGTGTTCCCAAGCCTGCTGTGTTCCCCAATCCTTCTCTGTGTGTCTCTGTAAATAGCAAAGCCAGAGCATGTCCAGGGTACAAAGAGTGACCAGAACAAGGCTTCCCAGCAACAAAGGGTCATGCTGGTAACTCGGAGGGGGGTTGGCAGCAATATTTCTACAGTTTCCTTGAGGACTTCCTGGGATCTTGTTGGCCTGATCTGCCCTCTCTTCTTGAATACTGCAAATAATGTTTCTGAAAGTCAGGTCTTTTGGGGTAATTTATGATGCCCTTCATTGCCAAGAGTCTATCTGTGATGGACTCCCTGCTGTTCAACACTGGAGGACTTTTGAACAGAAAGGATATTATTGTGCTCTCCCCCAAAACTGTCTAGAGACAGCTCAGTTGGCTGCAAGGAAGCTGAGAATGCTTCTTTGAGTGCCGCCACATACTGGGGTTAGAGATGGTGCACAGTACATGCAAAATATCTCTGTGAAAGGACATCGCTTTGCTGAATAGCTTTGTCACTGAATTGCTTGATCAGAGATACCAAAATGAACTGAGTTGCCATAGGCATGAGAAGAAACACTTTCTCTCAGTTATATCCTCTCAAGTTCTTTTATAGAGCAATTATAACTGAGAGATCCATTTCCATCTTTACTAAAAGACATGTATTACAACTAGCAATTTTGGGTGAGATGGACATTCAACAGATCTCATGTGCTCTAGCAGAGAGCTGTAAACTGACTTCAGCTGGAAATGCACTGCTTCACAATATTCTTCCTGCCATACGTATGGGTCCAGTCTAATGGCTGGAAGATCAAGACTTCTCATCTACTCCAATAGGGAGGGTTTAGTTTGTACTACAAGGTCTTTTTGTCTGCAATCTCATTGCACTGTCTTGTCCAAGACGGGAGGGCAGAGTCCTTGCACCCAATAGCTCCCTTAGAGCCTGATTCCAACATCAGTCAGGACTACAAGAATCACAGTTGCCTTTAAGCTATTTTTGTAATCACTAAACCCTAACAAAATCTGTAGCCACCTTCTCCTCCCTTTTTACAGGCAGGGGGAACTTGGGAGTTGCTGTACTACTACATCATCCTGCATCCAATCTACAAAACAGTTTATCACCTAGTGACCATGATTTGCATGGTTAAAAATCCTTCACACTCCTGCTTCACTGATGCTGTTTTAAAGGTGTGGACCTCAATGGAGTGCTTGAACTTCTGGTAGTAAAAGCAGATCTTTATGTAAATTACACCTCAGTTCTTCTACACAAAGACAAAGGAACCTCCACCTTTCCTTTCCCTCAAGGAAATTGCACTGAGGAACAGATGTGCCATATGGAACCAACTGAAAATCTAGTGACCATGTCAACGTATTTCCAAGTAGACAACGTCCCATAACAAAGGGCTGTTTGAATTTCTGATATGTTTTGGGGATTTGTCCCATGACGATGCTGCCTCTACTACATTCTGGAAGAAGATCTTCCCTTCAATGCTTGATGGCCTTACAGAACCCAGTAGATTGCATTTACATTGGGTTTTCCTTGGAGAAACCCAGATGGATAAGAACTAAGAGAGACAGTAAATAGATTCAGTACTGAGGTACAATCCTCAGCCTGATGTCTGATCTCCTCCACTATTCTAGCAAGATCAATTAAGGTAATTAAGAGAAATCTCACTGCTTGGGACATATACAGGGAGTAACAGCACGTGCAAAGCAACCTTGTAAGTAAAGGGAGCAGTTAGATAGGAATTGAGAGCTTTTCCATCTGCAGTTGTTCCCCATGAATTCTAACCAGACACAAGACCTTCATCAGCACATCCTATCTGCATGTGCATTTCTACTCATTAGCCTTCCTGTGAGGCAAGGAAGAACGAATGTACCCATCTGAAAGCAGGAAATAAGATTCAATGACTTCCTCAAACTCAAAATTGCAGCCTCTAGCAGAAATGAGAACAAAACACATATTTTCCAAGTCTGACAGCTTAATTACCTTTTCCCATCCGGTCTTCTATACTGGAAAGTAACACAAAAAGTTGCTTTCTTCTAAAAGCAGCATTCTGTCTCAGAGGACCAAGTCTCTATAGCTAACCCTAGAGAAGACGTAGACCCTTCCCATCTTAGCCAGCCTCAGACATCTGCCTTAGCCTATCCTCATTCACCACAAAACCATCGAGTCCCTGTTCCTATGATATTGCAATAGTACAACACCAGCACACCGCTACTTCCCAAGCCTCTAACCCCTCTGCTTGCTAGTGGGAGCTTTCAGCATGGCAGGAGGAATTTGACAAAGATGGCTTCAGTAGGAGAGATCTGCCCAGTTTGAATTAAACCTCAGCTGCCACCTCTGTTCAAGCAGATCCCACCTTGCTGATGCCATATTACCACAGCGAGCTCAGGAATAGCTTTGAAACCCCTGCCTCCTGAAACAGCAGCAAGCTGCCTGCAGCCTTGACCATGCTCTTGCAGCACAGGGAAACATCTATCTCAATTGAAAGGCCGGGGTATAGGAAGTAGAGTGGCATTCCCCTGTGTCCTCCCCTCAACTCATTATGACAGGAGGAGGGGATGGTCCTGTTCAGAGAGAAACAGCCAGAATGACTGATTGCATCCATGCCACTGAAAGATGCTGATGAGAAAAACCCAGGCTCCTGCCTGTCATATTTTCAAACCCCCCAGACACTGGCTCAGAGCCTTGCCTGTCGCTTTTCTTGAGCCTCCATTGAGGAGGAAGAGTGAAGATCTCGGAGAAAGTGTTTAGTGTCATAGACACTTCGGCAAGAGACAATTTTTCACCGCGTTAAATCCCTCTGCAGAATATTATCTGCTGGTTTTCCCTCTTTTTATGATTTTCTTATGATTATCTCCTGCTGTTTCTGTCCTCAACAGCCAAATAAATAAATAGCAGTATGGCTGTCAGCAGCTTCAGCTGAGCTAGAAAGCCCTGCCTACAACCCTGGTGGGCTCACCTTGAGCACCACTGCCCTGCGTGCACTATCAGGATACTGAAAGCCCCAGGTGTCAAAGTAAGAGGGAAGAGGAAGGTGCTAGAAGTGCAGCCTCTTGCTTCTCTGTCCATCTTTTGCTCTGTCGGCAGAGCCATGTTACTGTCTCATCTCTAAATGGTGATGATGATGAAAAAATTAAGAGCAACTTGATGGAGGAGGA
>VZRI01013655.1:84702-97254 GCA_013397515.1 Upupa epops | reverse complement strand
CATCAGTACTGGGAGACTGTGACGAGGTCTGTAGTGGGGTATAACATGCGTGTTCTGCACGTGTCATGCAACAGCTCAGAGACAGGGGTTATCTCACATTACCCTTCTGCTGTGTGGTCTTTGCATCTGTCAGAGCAGGTCTTTAACAGCAGGTGACACCTGATAATGCCAGCATTTCATCTTATCTTTGCAGACTAGTGACACGTGTGGATGAGAACTGGAAATACTCAAACACTTCCTCGAGGCAGGCATCTCCAGTCGGATGATCATTGTCACTGATTTATTTAGATCTGTTTCTTCTGAAGCTAAGAAGGAGACTTAGCATCTGAGATTCCTTCCTCTTCTCCACACTAACCCTGCCCAGCTCCCTCAGCCTCTCCTCACACAACTGGTTCTCTAAACCCCTCCTGAGCTTGGTAGCTCTGCTCTGGACCAGTTCCAGCATCTCCAGGTCTCTCCTATCATGAGGGGCCAAGAACAGAACCCAGACATGAGATGAAGGCTGAGTCCAAGGCCACGAGAACTTTACTTCTCCTGCTGACCATGTTATTCCTGATCCTAGCGGTGTTTAAAGATCATTGAGATGTGGTGCTTAGAGATCTGGGCTAGTGGTGACCTTGGTAGAGCAGAGTCACTGGTTGGACTGGATGATCTCAGGGGTCTTTCTGACCTGAATGATTCTGTGGTGCTGTGATTCTATGAGCCCACACGGTTTACTCTCTCCTCCTCACCACTCTATTCCCATTTGCCAGCAGATGGCACTCAGTGTGTTTTCGAGTTCTCCACAGCTCAGGTGCTCTCTTCCTATAGCACAGCAGGCACAGATGGGCCATAGCCTGTCCCTCTGTGACTCCTGGGTAGCTGTCTTCTTGTTGATCTCACAGGAACAGCCACGGTGTCAGAAGGATCCATATTCTGAGGGAGACTGGAAATTGATGGGCAGAAATGAGGCCCTTGGGGGCAGGACTGGGATGATGGGGGGTGCAGGGAGGCTCTAGCCATGCCACCCCACCTCCATGCCCTCCACCTCATGGGGTGAGACGTGGCCAGTCCAGCAGGCAGAGGTGAAGGAAGGTCATCCCTCTCAAACAGGAGCTGACTGCTGGTTGCCGGGGTCTCCGTGCCCCTCCCTCATCCTGCTGTGCACCACACACAGCTACACTTCTTGGTTTTTATAGAATCACAGGATCATTAGGGATCAGAAGGGACCTTAAAAGATCATCCAGTCCAATCCCCCTGCCACAGCAGGATCACCCAGACCAAGTGGCACAGGAACACAGCCAGGCGGGGCTGGAACCTCTCCAGAGAAGGAGACTCCACAACCCCCCTGGGCAGCCTGTGCCAGTGCTCTGGGACCCTCCCTGGAAAGAAGGTCCTGCTGATATTGATAGGGAACCTTCTCTGTTCCAACTGGCACCCAGTGCCCCTTGTCCTAGCACCAGATGACCCTGAGCAGAGCCTGGCTCCATCCTCCTGACACCCACCCCTCACATCTTTATAGACAGGAACGAGGTCCCCCCTCAGCCTCCTCAAGAGGTCAAGAGACCCAGCTCCCTCAGCCTTTTCTCATCACAGAGCTGCTCTCCTTCCTTCATCATCTTCATTGCTCTACGCTGGACACCCTCCAACAGCTCTGTGTCCTTCTGGAACTGAGGGCCCAGAACTGGACAGACTACTCCAGATGCAGTCTCACCAGTGCAGAGTGGGGTTTCAAGGGAATTACAGCCTTGCAACAGCTGAACTGGCTTTTTAATAAGAAGAATCATTGGAAAAGCTATGACCGTAGCTCTCTGGGCAAGTACGTGTAAGCTGACCTTAGTTTCCCAATAACTAACCCAGTCTTGTTTCACCCTTCAAGACTTGATGAAAGCGAAAGGGAAGTCCAGAAACCCTGGTCTGAGTGCCTTCCATGCTCGGGTGGCCTCTTGATGTTCTCTCTTGATTTGATCCGGTTCCTCTGCTATTTGATTCCATTTTGCAGCATCTGTCTGTGTAAATGGTTGAGAGATTTTCTGTGCATAAGAACCCAGTCCTAATAAATCACATTATTTACCATGGAAATACTCGATGGCTTCGGAGTTGTACAGACAGCTACGAAGGAAACCTCAAGGTTTGATGCCTAAATAAATAGCCTTCTGAAATATTTCACTCCCTCGTTTCCTTGGGATGGCTGGGGTTCAGCAATGAGCAGTTTTACAGCCACTTCATAAGGCAGGAGGGAGGAAACCAGTAATTAAACTATCTCCTCTTGGCAGCGCAGCCCCTGTCGCTCAAACTAATGAGGAAGCTTGGTGCCAGATGGGAAAGCACACTAGGAGCACAGGATTTGCAGCACTGTCCTGGCCTGTGCAGTCTGCAGGCACCTTCAAAGGATGTACCTGAGCTGAGTTCAGCCTCGCTTCTCCTCTCCTGCTGAGCCCGAGAAGGAAGCAGGTGCTGGGGCTGTGAAGAGGATGAAAGTCTTTAACGTGCATGCACACACACTTCCAACTGTCTGCCAAGGAGCTCTGTGCAGCTACAGCTTTGGCCTGGCTCTCCAATCTCTCAATTATTTTACATCATTTAGAGGATATCTAGCCTCAGAGTTGTGCTTGTCTCTCAGAAATATCTTCTCTGCCAACGGACCGGGGAATATTGATCTGATTTGCAAGCACTGATGTTTCGTTCATGCTCTTCTAGCCCTGAGAACCTTCTTTCAAATTGGCCAGACCCCTGGCCAGCTCTGGGTTATGAAAATGTTTTGGGTTCCATATCTTCTCCACATCCATGTACCCCATATCTACTCCACATCCATGTACCCCATATCTACTCCACATCCATGTACCCCATATCTACTCCACATCCATGTATCCCATATCTACTCCACATCCATGTATCCCATATCTACTCCACATCCATGTATCCCATATCTACTCCACATCCATGTATCCCCTATCTACTCAATATCCGTGTACTCCATATCTGCTCCATATCACAGAATCACAGAATCCTCAGGGATTGGAAGGGACACAGCTGCCCAGGGGGGTTGTGGAGTCTCCTTCTCTGCAGACGTTCCAGACCCACCTGGCTGTGTTCCTGTGCTATTTGTTCTGGGTGATCCTGCTGTGGCAGGGGGATTGGACTGGCTGATCTTTCAAGATCCCTTCCTCATGATGTTATGGTTCTATGATTCATTCCAGTGCTGGTTCCCGCATGACTCTCGTTTTAATCCTCACCGAGAGGTAATAGTGGATTTCTTTCCTGGCTCCAGCCACAGGCTCTGTGGGTTTAGAGACTTTTGAGTACAAATACTGGTTTTCTCTTCAGCTGTCGATGCTTTCCAAGGACTGTACCTACAGTTAAACCGCCTCTAAACGCAGCATTTCTCCAATCTGCCTTGCTCATCACTCTCTAAGTACAAGCTGAAGCTCTATTCTCCATGAGAAGGCTGTGTGACTGCTGGTATTGGGTAATGGAGCATGCTGAAGGTATTTCCACGTTGCCAAAGACAACAATAAAACAAAGAGACAGTGTGTCGCATTTCCCTTAGAGACAGAGCCAGCTGTTCTCAAATGCCTGGAAAATCACAAGGGTGAGCAGTCCCCAGTAGTTAGCTCATCAACAGGATTCACTTGGCTGCCAGAAGCAGCCTATACGAACTTCTGGTAGCTCTGTTTTACAGACAGAGAACTAAGCAGCCATGGTCTGCGCTGTTCTCACATTCCATGGCTTACTTCCCACCCAACCTGGGTTTCTCTTGCATGAAAACAAGGGCAGGGAGGAACAGGCACCCAGTTGTTTCGTGTTTATTGGCCTATGGACAGCCCAGCTGGGAAGGGAAGTGCCTTTGGACTTGCCTGGTATGAACACCCTGCGGTGGGCTGAGGTACTGGATGAGCAGTGTGATGCAGGCAGGGATGCGCTGTGTGCTGATGTGACCCTGGGTTCACATCCCTAGGGGACGATCAGCATGCTGCTGGACACTCTTCTCAAAGCCTATGCCTGTACCCCAAATGCCTCTTCTTTTTTCATAGAATCAGTCAGGTTGGGAAAAACCCCTGAGATCACCGAATCCAACCAAGAACCTTACTCTACCGAAGTCACCACCAGACCAGATCTCTAAGCGCCACATCTAAATGATCCTTAAACACAGCCAAAGATCCCAAGGGGTGGGGAGGTCATGCCATGGAGCATCTGCATACCTGGTATTCACTGCTTCTGTTGCCCTTGATCATAGAGAAGGAGGAAGGCAGGATCTAGGCAGCAACAGATGGTCTCACAATCATCTTCGCATGTACTCAGTGGCTCCTGCTGCAGGAATCATCCCTTCACTGTCCTGCCAGCCACTCTCCTGGTGGGACTGGGAGGTAAAATCATGTGAGCGACAGTCTCTCCATAGGTCATAGAATCACAGAATCATTAAGGTTGGAAAAGACCTTTAAGAGCATCGACTCCAGCCACTAACCCAACTGCACCAAGCCCACTCCCTAAGCTTCAACTTACAAACACACCTGGGGATGAGTACTCAACCCACAGTCCGGGCAGCCTGTTCCAAGGCCCGATGACCCTTTCAGTAAAGAAGCTTTTTCTAATGTCTAACCTAAACCTCCCCTGGCA
Organism: Upupa epops; assembly: GCA_013397515.1. Classification (NCBI taxonomy): domain Eukaryota; kingdom Metazoa; phylum Chordata; class Aves; order Bucerotiformes; family Upupidae; genus Upupa; species Upupa epops. The sequence goes on along the minus strand of VZRI01013655.1, from coordinate 92,658 downwards.
CCACTTGAGGTTCTTCCTCTTGTTCTACCAGTAATGACCTGTGAGAAGAGACCAACAGCCACCTCTCTACAACCCCTTTTCAGGTAGTAGTAGACAGTGATAAGGTTTCCTGTCAGCCTGCTTTATCTCAGAGGAAATAGCCCCAGCTCCCTCAGCTGCTCCTCGTAAGGCTTCTTCCCCAGAGCCTTCACCAACCTCCTTGCCCTTCTTAGGACCCGCTCCAGCTCCTCAATGCCTTTCTTGTGTTGAGGTGCCAAAACTGAACCCAGTACTGCCACGCAAGGATGTGTTAGGATCCTCTGCAGTTTCCATTTCAGCTGTAGCTTTCTGGTGAAGTGATGACATAGTCAGGCTCTGGGTTTTATTAATTTGCTGCTGGATGACACCACATCATTCCAACCCCTCCTGTTCTTTTGGCAGGTGTTTCTCTCTAGCATCTGTTGTCTTAGCCCCAGAGGACCCAGACCCCTCCATCAAAAGAGAGCGTTGAGAAAGAGTCATCCTCTTGTTCCATGACTCAGACATCGCATGATGTCCATGGCATCGTGGCTGTTAATAAATCAATTCTCAAGGATTAAAAGACAGCGAGATGATGAAGAACTTCAGCACAATCTGCCTCAGACCAGTCAACATTCCTCACCTGAAGGGGTAACTCACCTGGAGGATAATGGGGAAACAGGGAAGATTATTGGAGCTGCTGTGTCTGTGCCGTTGCCCAGCCCAGCTGATACAAACCCGTTCAAACATCTGTTCCTGTGTCTTCTATTTACAGTTTAGACCTGGCCACATAGAGCACTTGTGTAAAATGTATGGGCAAGGCAGACTGAGCAGGCACGGAATGATTTCCTCAGTACCAGAACTGCCTTACTCACTCGTGTTCATTTGTCTAGAGCTCCTTAATCCTTCTCTAGCTGATGGCTGTCCTCTTCATACTTGTGCCTTTCACTTCTGCCTTGCAGCACCTTTCATTTCTCTTTCACCAGCTTCCCTGGCGAAACGTAGTGGTGGGACACAAAAACATCCTCTTGATTTGCAGATCACCAGGAGGGAACGTTGTGATGGACAGGACTTGTCTACTGGAAGCTCTGAAGAGCAGATGTGATGAACATCTGTCAGCTCTGTTGTCCCACCACTGAACCAGTCCCTCACTCCTACACTGTAATAGAACATCTGTGGGTCCTGCAGCTGCACCAGGACATTGAGCCCTTGAAGACCCAGAGCTAGTTACTCTTTCTAAAATCTACAGCTGGATTTTATAAAAAAAGGCAGCATTTCCCATCTGTCCCTGCTCAGAGACAAACAAGTCCTGTTGCATTCATGCTTCGGTCAAAGAAGAAAGCTTTTGCTACTGAAGACCGCTTGCATTCACTTAGAAACTCCTCAGAGGCATCACCGTGTGTCTGTATTTGCTCTGGGTACCATTGCAAGAGCAGTGAAGAAAAGTGGATGCTCTGAACACCCCGTTGCCCCTGGACAGATGTGGAGCTGGAGCAAACAGTGCTTTCAGGGGCTGAGCTAGCCTTGCCACAGCTCATGCTGAGCATCCCACCAGTGGAGGGACATTGAAGGCGCCTGCCCTAAGAAGGACCAACAGGTCTGGAGCCATAAGGTCTTAGCATTGTGGTCACAGGAGAATAAAAGGGAGGGAGAAAGAATGGCAGGCGATGAGATCACCTTCCCACAGAAGAGATGATATCTCTTTCCTCCCTTCAGACACAGCACAGAACGTGTGCACAGAGGAGCCCTGGCTGCTCGGCTGTTGGTCTCCATGACTAGCTCTGCAAGACTGGTCTCACGTGTCCTACTTCTCTTTGGTGGTGAATTATTTCAATTACACCTTGATCCCCTCCTCCTGGCAGATTTCCAGGAGCACAGACTGCATGCCCTTTGCAGTGTTGAGTGCTGGCTCTCAGGAGAACCCTGCTCACCAGCCCACACCAGTTTCCGAGAGTCTGGAATCAGTTCATCAACTGCAAGAGCTGCAAGCAGCACGATTCCCTGCGTGTGATGTGGTGGTGCCTGGCTGAGCTGCTTTCAAATGCTCTGTCACTCTCTGGAGGAATGGAGTTTCTGCACGGGGCTGTCAGCATCACTGGTGGGATGAGGTGGCCTCAAAAAGGAAATCCTGGGAGTAGCAGAATGTTGGCAACCTGCATCCTGGGGAGCTCTGCCGTGCAGGAGAGACAGCAGGGCTTTAACTTCGATGTAGAAATGGAGAGTTCCTTTATTTCCTGGCGTGGTTCCCACTCTGCCTGTCCGAGTGCCTGTGATGACTACTCCAGAAAACCCCTGTGCAGAGCACTCTTAATGGGAAACCATTCCTGTGCTGGTAGGAGTGAGAGAGTATAAAATCCCATGGAGCTGAGCTGTTAGAGCAACGCAGATAAAGCTGTGAGGACCACATTCAAGCATCTAGTTAAGTCCCTAGATCAAGAAAACAGCGTTGAGAAGAATTAACCAAGGCTTCGTTTCTATCCTGGACTCCTGTGGATCTGGCACTCTTGTAGCTCTAATCCTTCCCTGTATTTCCACATGAGAAAAATTCTCAAGAGGCTTTTGAAAGTGAGAGCAAACTGGCTGAAGGAAAGCACGTCAGGCCAGCCTCACTCCTTAAAAATAAGGTTCCTCTAGAACTTGAACGTCTCAAATGCTTCTCTGCGATGCCCTTTGGTGTCTGAAGATGCCTGCTCGTTCATTCAGATGTAAGCTTCTTGATTTAATTAAAAGCTTGGCAGCACCCTAATATGATCTAATTTGTTGGCTTTTATATCCTGCTCTGCCAGCGTGAAATTTAGAGAGGCTGCTGTGCCCATGGCTTCCCAGGGAGGGTAATGGAGCGTTGGAACAGGCTGCCCAGGGGGGGTGTGGAGTCTCCTTCTCTGGAGATGTTCCAGACCCTCCTGGCTGTGTTCCTGTGTGACTTGGTCTGGGTGATCCTGCTGTGGCAGGGGGATTGGACTGGATGATCTTTCCAGGTCCCTTCTGATCCCTAAGGATTTTACCACAGGCAGGTGGTAAAAGAGCTTTAAATCTCGATCTCAGCTCATCACTGAGGTTGGAGTTACGGGACAGCCATTCAGTAGCTGTCACTGGCTGGAAGAGCACCAGCAGGAGGTAGCCTGGGATCCGACCATCATCTGCTCACTGCAAGCTGAGCTGCCAAGGGAGATGCAAATTGCTGTTCACGCAGCCTCTTGGCAACCTTGGCAACCTGCTCCAAACTCATCCTGTGGGCTGGCAGTCTTGGATGGCGGCAGGGTAAGGCCAGTCTCAGTCAGTCACAGGGCTGCACATGACCCCTCCCTTTGGGACAGCAGTGATGCCTCTGCTCCTGCTTAGCCAGGAGCCACCAGCATCAGAGACTGTGTTTGCTGTGCACTGGTGATCACTCATGGCTTTAGGTTTTGGAGCCCCACATGCTTGTGACACCCAGTCTCTGAGACTTCTTTCAAGCCAGGACCAGCAAGGACATTGCAGGGAAAGCCAAACCCTACCAGCCCTAGACAGGAGAGTCAATTGCACAGATTTCTTCTCCAGTAATTGTTATATCCCCTTTCCCCTGTGGTTCTTCCTCCAGGGGCTTGTAACCAAGAGGAAGGCATTTCTCAAATCCAGCTAAACCACCTTCAGCACATCTTTACCCTCCACACCAGCTGCGTGCCTCCCCTCTGTGATTCCTGTGGTATCAGCAGATGGAGCGGTTTGGAGATGACTGTGGCTGGACCTGGCACACAAACCAGTTCATTTTAGCGGGCTGCTGTAACCCTGCGGTTCAGTGCTGGCAGCCAGACAGGGAGACCAGAAAAAAACCCTAAGGAGGATAATTTCCAAACGAATTCCCAAGAGTGCTTTCAATTAGAGAGGTTGTTTTTTGACCTTTCGCAGGCTTCATTAAAACCCTGATCACTTTTCCAGAGAAAAAACAGTTTGGAAAACAGATGGGATTGAATGAGAGAGTTATGTCTGCAATGCCACACAGCCCGGAATGGGCAGCATTGAACAACCTCTGCCGAGGACCAGCGTGTGATGCTGCTGGAGCCTTTCTACTGTGGAGTACAAATACTGGCCTATAACCTACTGGGAACTGCCTCACGAGAGAAAAGCACTCTGTTAACTCAGCTGGGATGACGTTCTGCCATGTAAAATGGCTTAGAAAAGGCATTCATAGAGTCATAGAATGGTTCAGGTAGGAAGGGATCTTGAAGATCATCCAGTTCCAAGCCCCCTGCCATGAGCAGGGACACCCTCCACTAGACCAGGGTGCTCAAGGCCCCAGCCAGTCTGGCCTTGAACACTTCCAGTGGGTAGCCACAACCTCCCTGGGCAACCTGGTCCAGTGTCTCAGCACCCTCCTGGTGAAGAACTTCCTCATGGAAAGGGTATTCTGAGCCTGGACTGGACTGCCCAGGGAAGTGGTGGATTCCCCATCCCTGGAAGTGTTCACAAGTTGAGTAGATGTAGACATGGTCTAGTGGTCACGGAGGTGCCAGGTTGAAGGTTGGACTTGATGATCTTAGAGGTCTGTTCCAACCCCAATAATCCTTCAGAATTTTAACAGCACTGTTGTTAGGAAGGATAAGAGAGTAGGGTTTAGAGTTGATCCTAGAACCTTCTCCTACTGCTTAGATGTGGCCAGACATGCTGAATGAACACAGGCCCAGCTGTCCATAGGACCAGTTACATCTTACAGAGGGCAATGACAGGAAAGAGGGAAGGAGCAACCTGCTATTGCCAGGCTGACACTTGCAAAACAGGCTTCTTAAGCTTATAATAATTTCCTTCTGCTTCTTAATATCACCCAGTAGTGCATCTTTTGGAGGGAAGCAAACAACAATAACAAACATGAGCTTATAATTGACAACATCCGTGAAATCTGCTCTCTGGAGATGCCACAGGCATGTGCTCCCTCCTCCAGCTCTGCAAGTGCTCAAAGACTTTCTCTCTACCCTGGTTGTGTGTTGCTGGCACGGGGCTGCCTAGGTGTGAGGCTTCAGCTGTGGGTGCTCTGTGCTGTAACCCAGACTACAGACCCAGTATCTTCCATGACAGGAGGATCTCTGGTCCCATGGGTTTACTCCAAAGAGAAAACCCTGCAGCTGGGTAGAGCAGCCCTAGGAAAAGAGCTTTGCCAAACACAGTGCGTCCATAGAATCCTACTAGAATCATTCAGGTTGGAAAAGACCCCTGAGATCATCAAGTCCAACCAATAACCCTACCCAATCAAGGTCACCACTAGTCCAGATCTCTAAGCATCAACTTGCAGCTTGGCACATCCCCCACTGTTTCCAGCATCTTCTTCACCAGACCCGTGTGCCAGAAGCCATGCACCAGACAGGGGATTGGAAGAGAGGCATCAAAAGATGGACCCAAGGCTTTAGAGGGAATCAGGTCACTATTACATATCCACTACTACATGAAACCCTGTGTCATCCCCATTTCTTTTCAGCTCATATCATAGTTTAAGGCAGGACAACAGCCACCAGGGAACAGGACAAACAAGGCCGCTTCTTAGCTGAAATTGGGAAATACGGAAGGAGTTTCAACAATCATAGAATCCTTAGGGATTGNATGGAACCTCCTCTGTTCCAGCTGGCACCCAGTGCCCCTTGTCCTGTCACCAGATGACCTTGAGAAGAGCCTGGCTCCATCCTCCTGACACCCACCCCTCACAGATTTATGGACAGGAATGAGGTCCCCCCTCAGCCTCCTCTTCTCCTGGCTAAAGAGACCCAGCTCCCTCAGCCTTTCCTCATCACAGAGCTGTTCTACATCATCTTCAATGCTCTGATGAAACATGAATTACCTCTGGGGAGAGCAAGACAGGTTCCCACTGAGGTATGCAACATACCCTCACCCATTGCCGAAGCTGTTTGCAGTGACCCTCCCTTCTGCAGGCTTTAGAATCTCTAGCCCAGTCTCTTCTCGTTGAGGAAAACACATGTAGCCGGCAGAGATCCAAAGTTATTTAAAGAAACCCTATGTAAAGAGGAGAAAAACATGTAGTCTGTGCATCTAGTCATCCAGCTCCTTCTGTTTACATTAGCCAAGGCTTTGGGGAAATACCTAACCACGGAGGCTTATAACTGCATTGATTCCAGCAGCGCATCAGCGAGCTGCATCACGTTGTGAGCACTTCACGCCAGCGTTTCCCCTCTTTCCTTCCTCCACGGGATCTAGAAGCTTTGGGACTAGCACTACCCATCTATTTTCCAACGAGCTGACAGGTTACATGGCTATGATATTTTCCTTGTCATTAAATCTCTCAAGCTGGCCCGTTGCTCGCCATTGATTCAGTTATTACCTCCTGTCTTGATCCAAAGCAGACGCGGTTAGCTCTCATGCGGCGTGTTGAGGTCCAGCGCTTGGCGAGCCAAGGTGCTCTGTTGCTAGGAGAGCAATTTCTAACAGTGTACTTTTAAAAGAGCGATGGATGTTCTAGCTTTCACGTGTTGCCATCCGTGTCCTGTGTCTCCAGTAACCCACTGCTCTCCTCAGAGCAAATAATTCCACTCTCCCAGTCCAAGCTCTCCTCTCAGGAGAACGCAGCACACAGGAAAAAGTGAGGCTCATCCAGAAACCAGCCTTTCCTCAGTGTGAGGAGCTGGCTATGGGTTAAAAGACCTCTGTGAAAACAAGAGTCCTTAGTGAGGAGTCTCAGCTCTGCCTCTCTGATCCATGGGTGCATGGCTGGGATAACTGCTGGCCCATGGCTGAACACTGCTAGCAAAACTACTTGTGAGAAGAACTGGAGGAGGTCACACTGCTCCACTGGTGAGCACTGGGAAAATCAGAGAATCATTAAGGTTGGAAGAGACCTACAAGGTCATCCAGTCCAACCATCAACCCAACCACTAAACCCTGTTCCCCAGGGCCATGTCTATTTGTTTTCTGAACCCCTCCAGGGGTGGCAACTGCACCCTTCCCTGGGCAGCCTCTTCCCATCCCTGACCACTCCGTCAGGGAAGAAGTTTTCCTTGATGTCCAGTCTAAACCTCTCCTGGCACAACTTGAGGCTGTTTCCTCTTGTGCCATTGGTAGTGACTTGTGAGAGNATCACCCAGACCAAGTCCAGGCAGGTTTCAAACATCTCCAGAGAAGGAGACTGCACAACCCCTCCGGGGAGCCCCCTCTGTCTTGAGACAGCAAAATTCTAGCTGTCTCACACTGTGGGGTTGTGTGTGATCCTTGCCAAGTGAGACAGCTCCGAAGCCCCTTTCCATACCCCCTCTTCCTCCCTCTTTCCCAGGATGTCTTCATTCTTTGAAGCCCTAGGAGCTTGAACAGTATTAACTCTCCACTTGGCAGCTCAAAGCCCCCCCAGATCTACTTGGTGTGGAAGTGGGGGAGCTGTGAGACAAGAAGCTGGTGGGACCCCACAGGGGTATTTCCATTACACCGTTACAACACAAAAGGCCCAGAAGAACGAGAGCCACCCTGAGGGAGGCTGGTGGCCATGCTGGAGGTCTGTGGTGAGCAACAACCTCCCAGTCTGTAGCCTCTATTGGTGAGGTCAGCATGCCTGAGCAACAGGTTTCGGCACTGAGACGGCTTTAACAAACCTGCAGAATCCCTTCAAGTGTCACAATTCCCAGCAAAACTACTCAGGTCCCAAGGAAAGGGAGCAGAAACCAGCACTACCATGAAAGCTGCAGGTCTGGGTGATCCTGCTGTGGCAGGGGGATTGGAGTGGGTGATCTTTCGAGGTCCCTTCTGATCCCTCAGGATCCTGTGGAGCTGAGCCCATTCAGGCAGATGGGAACAGGACAGCACGTTCAGAACTGACCTTTCCCATCTGACTGACCTGGCTATGCAAGCAGGGCCATTAGTCACGGTGTGACTGCCACCACCGCATCACCTGGGCTGGGGCTGCGCTGGGAGGAGGAGAGTGGACCAGGCAGGGAGGGAGATGCTCTCTAGCATTGCCTGGGAAAGGGAACAGGAGAAGTTATTATGGGG